>JAYGGG010000436.1:0-195401 GCA_036346245.1 Bonia amplexicaulis | reverse complement strand
ATTTTCGATCGCTCTCGGTCTTGACCACTATAGCTGAAATCCGACCACGGTATTTTCTAATCTGGTCGTTCTCAGCTCTATGATCTCGATTGGCAGTCGAATTCCAATCATGTCAATTTTCGACTGCATTGAACTTCCGACTGGTAGTTGAATTTCAGTCACATTGTCAGTCTTTCGACCACGTTATTTTCTCTACTGACTACTTCTATTCAGTTCGGCTCTCCGTTGTTTTCCGACTAGTAGACGTAACTTGACCACACAGTATACCGAACAATCGTTCTTGGCTCTGTCTTTCTTTGTTTTTCAAGCAGACTTCATATCTTAATCTTCATAGCTTTGTAGCTATCGGAGAAAAAGATAAGTAAATACTTGGAGGGAAATATAAATATATTATTCATCCTACTCTACTGTTTATCCTATGGTACAGTAGTCAATTATACATATTTTGAAATTACTGAAGGAAATGAACGTCACGCCAATTTCCAAACAACCCGTGAGCGTGACAGCCGGCGGCCCAATCGCGAGCTTGGCGGTGGTGGCAGGCAGCGGCTTGGAGAGGAGACGGCTGCGGTGGCTGTGTTTTCCACGCGTGTTTGTGTGCACCTGTGTGCAGCGCATGGAGAAGGGGCCGGAGTTTAATTACGCGTGCGTTTTTTTTTTTGGGAGGTGGACAGTAGTTGATTTTGATTCGTTAATTGTAGTGCTTAATTATCGTTATTGACACAATCTAGACAGTTAAGATATGGACTATTCAGGACCGTAAGATGAATCAAACGGATGGATAAGATCAAATGTGTCAACTGAAGGTGTGAACCGGTGATTTTAAATTAACTGGTTAGAGTTCCGTGCGTTACAATGAAGTCATAAAAATAATACGGAACTTATTGTCTGGCCAACTTCATACATCAAACATTGAAGAGCAAGCGACAGAGAGAGAATGGTGGCCAGAATGCGCGAGGAGATAGGAAAAGTAGAGGGTAGACGGTTGTGATTCGAGAGAGAGAGAGGAGGAGAGAGGCGAATGATCCGGATCAAATCGGATACCGAGAAGAAAAAGAGGAGAATGGACCAACCACCAACTCACACTTTTATAATAGTAAAGATATAGATAACAACTGCTAATTAAAAACAAAATCAAGGGAAACTACGATATTTAATGTTTTCTTTATCCAAATGAATGAGCATACTAATACATCGTTACTCGTTACAACCTATAACAACTGTAAAGTATCATTACTGATCAGAGTGTAGAAGTCCTTTGTTGCAGATGAGGCTCTTGTAGAAGTTGTTGTCAACGATGATCGGGGTTTGAAGGGCTAGAGGAGGTGCCAGGTTGTTGTCTCCCGAGCCCGAGGCGCTCTATGTGCTCTAAAGTGTATGCAGCGTGCTACGCCTATGGCGTGAGCTCCTGGCAAAATAATGGGGGCTTGCAGATTGTGAGGAACTATGTTGTAGATAATTCAATGGCCTTTTCCAATTGATCCTGCATTGGTTTGTTTGACTGTGGCTGATGGTTTATGACTGTAACTGATGGTTTTTGATTCTACTATAAATACTTGTGTAAACGAATTGAATGTCAATAAACCGATAAGCTACATCAAAAATATTATTATGATAAACTACTTCAAAATACCGATAAAAAAATATCTCATTTATTTATTCGGAAACTATAAACTTAAGTCCTAAGTTAAAAGAGACCGGCATATGGCTACATGTATGCGAGATGCTAGCATTGGGTCAGCCATCTCGCCGACTCAGCCCATGGTCATGCGTCTGTAACACACAACCCACACGCAGCAGACGTGGGGGCCCAAGTTCGCACGATCTCCCGCACTTGACTAATGTGGTATGTTTTGCCGTCTCTTTTCATTTCTTTTTTTTCTTTCTTCCTTATTCTTCTTTTCATTTAATTGCAGATTATCTCTAGATATTTTTAAGTAGGTATTATCCCTCATGTTATTTTTTACCATTTATTTTTATTAATATTTTAATTTTTGAACTAATTGCGTTGATTTGTTCCACTAATATTTTTTATTTAATTTAATAATTTTGATTATGTTCCACTTATAGGTTTGAAATTATTCACATTTTGATTTACTATTGGAATATCACCGATGAACTATTGGAACACCGCCAATAAGTTATTGAAACATTGAAATTAAGCATGTGAAATATTGACTTATTCTCCCTTAGAACTTATTTGCGTGGAACATCGTGGATAAATTATTGCAGCGTCGTGATGAGTTCTTGAGCACCGCAACTCGAACACGTGAAATATTGACTTATTATCCCTTAAAACATGTGGAACATCGCAGATGAATTGTTGGAACATCGAAATAAGGCAATGTTCTTTCAGACACATGGAACATTTTTCATTTTACCTACTAAAATATTCAACATGCACTCGATTTAGTCCTCCTATTCAATTTAAAATATACTTTCTAGAACATCATCAATAAAGTAATGAAACATTGGAAAGTAATGCGTAGAACATTTTGTATTATCTAATGGAATATATGATTTCATTACTAAGTTAAAATATATACAAACGATATTTTATTTTGAAGATATCATCGTAAGGAACACGAAGGTCCAAGAGGATCATGAACTATAAGCTCGGTTAAAAAGTATAGCATCCAAAATTTCGGATTGAAAAAAGTGCCACCTCGAACGTGGGGGGCTTTATTCAATAAACAGATAAGAATATTGTTCATAGGTCGATAGACATTGGTCGATCGACATTGTACATGAAGCCCCTGCCCCAGGACATGTAGTCTCAGGAAGAACGTAGCGCGCTTTCTTTTATTTGGCGAAGGTGTTCTATCATAAGCCACACGACGGTTGTAAGCTCACCGCCACTGCTGAGCTTCTTGGCATGGGACTCCCTGTTGCACCGGTTGGCCGCGTAGACCAGAAAGTCGGTCCACAGGTCAAACAGCACATCCACTGCATCCTCCCTGCGGCGAAGTATATTAGCAATGTTAAGTGCATACGTGAGCCGAGGTACTTTTGGGAAGTCAGTCTTCGCTTCCAGGTCGAGGTCGAGTATGATGCCGGCAAGCACCTCTGTCCGGACGGAAGGATCGATGGGGAGGCGCTCACGATTGTTTCTGCATATGTCGACCAGATTGTTGCAGGTTTTCTGGTACAGCCAGTTTTGAGGAAGGCCAGGTAGCATGTCGGGGCGATCCACGAGGAGGAACATCATGTAGTTGGACAGCGTCCTGATTGCCTCCACACGGGGCGCCGCATCTTCTGCCTTGGCTTGCTGGCTCCGGCTCAGGACTAAGTCGGTGGCGATGTGCCAGCTGATGACGCTCTCGTGGAAGTCAACTCCGTGCCACCCCTTAAGTTTCTCGTACAGCCCAGGGCGCCTCTCCTTATCCAGTGCCAATTCACCCCACGTGTGCTTGAGCAAGCCCATTGTGTTCACATCCCGCGGCGAGAGAATGGTGTCCATCTTCTGTGCACGCTCCATGACCTCCTCTCTCCATGAACAGGAACAGCAACAGCGAGGCGACGATGGCGGGCGGCGAGACGAGACGGATGCAGTAGCCGTGCCAAGTGTGGATCACAGCTGCCTTGGTGTACAGGATGTCGTACATAAGGGAGAGCTCCATCTCCATCACCGTCCACATGCGCTTGCGACCGAGGTCCGAAATTATTTTGGTGTCAAGGGTGTCTTCTGAATCCACCTCGATCACGGAATCAACTATCCCACGCTTGCAGATATGAAACAAGGAGTGAGCACGCTGCAGAAGGAATTCGCCATCGATGCCCCTCAAGTACCCTTGTTGCTCAGTGTAAAAATGTTGACGATGCCTGTAACGTGACAGCACCTTGAGGTCCTTGAGAGAGCTCCGGATGCTGCTGAAGTTGGCGCACTTGAGCGCCCATATCCTCTCCCCATACTTGACAACACCAACGACGAACATCAAGACGGCGGCCAGCAAGACCAAGATCCCGTTGCCGGCGATATGCTTGTAGAGGACATATCCGGCTCCCAGCACCTGCACCACCAGAGTTACAAAGTGGCGCTTCCAGAGCTTGTTGTCCTCCAGGGCGTAGGCCGTGATGTTGTCCGGGCCGCCGAGGTGCAGCAGGAGGAACGGCGCCCAGAACGCGATGAGCGGGTGCTCGTGTGGCGCGCTGCTGAGGGAGAGGTGGCCGATGGCGTATATCGCGGTGGAGTCGGCCAGCTGGTACGCCAACCAGAGGGGGAACCGCAGCACGGCAGAGCTTTTACGACGACGGATTCCGGCGAAGAGGAGGAGGACAACCTGCAACGAGAGGCTCAACAGTACTAGAATCTGGATCGCCCAACGATTCCAAAGGTCCATCGGCCCTCCAGCCATTGTTGCGAGCTCCGCGCAGTCCTGCAAGCACTGTACGTAAAATTAAGCGATGCATGCGTGCGTGCGAGGAAGTTGACAATCATGATGAAAATAAGGCGCGCAGCCGTGCCGCTTACATGAGCTACAAGATCGCAAAGTTGCCGTGGTACGTTCTAAGTGCTCACTTCACCGCTTACATGAGCTACAAGATCGCTTACATGAGCTACAAGATCGCAATGTTACTTGTAGGTAGCTAGCTTGCACAGGCTACGTTACGCGGATACTTCACAAAAGTCACGTATCCGTATCGGATACTGTACCGGATACGGATACTGCCCCGATACGCTCCGATACGTATCCTGCACGTATCCTTTAATTTATGATTATTCAAAAAAAAGAAAATAAATCCCGATACTTCTCCGATACCTATTCGATACTTCCCCGATACTGTAAACCTAATTAACCTCCCTTCACTCCCACGGTCAGATCCAATCCACTCCCACCTCCCACTCCCTCACGCCGCCTCCACTCCCGCACGCCGACCAGGGAAAACAATTTCGTCCGAAATTTCGGATTATTCGAAATTTCGTCCCTTCACTGGTGAACGAATGTGTTTTATTCGGCTAAACTTTGGCGGTTTGGCTCTATTTGAAATTTGTTCAAATTTTATTCAAATTTTGGTTAAATTTCATCAAAAAATTGTTTTTTTTCGTCCGAAATTTTGAACGAAATGAACGAAATTTCGGATTTCGTCTCTTTCGTTGTTGGACGATTTTTTGTTGCCTCCGAAAGTTTTAACCCTGACGCCGACTCCACTCCTGCTCCCACGCACGCACGCCTCTCCCGGCGGCCACGCCGGCGCCTCGGGCGCCGGCTCCCCACCGCCTCCCACACCGCCGACCGCCGCTTGTCGCCGCCTCCCGCACGCCACCTCGACGCCGCCTCGGCCCGCCGCTCCACGCCACGTTGACCCGCCCGCCTCCTCGATGTTGCGTCCCGCCACTGCTCCACGCCGCCTTGACCCGCCGCCTCGGCTCGTCGTTCCCCCGCCTCAGCTCGTCGCCTCCACGCCGCCTTGGTCCGCTGCATCGACGCTGCACAGGTAATACCGTAGTAGCAGTATACTGTAGAGTCAGCATGCTATTGACTCCTATGTTGGAGTAGCTAGCTAAGTAAGGAGCAAGCCCACTTCGAACAAGAAACCAAAAAAAGGAAGAAACTGATAACACAATTGGTGATGGATCACGCATGGTTGCAGGTGCTTTGCATCTTTCAGACCAACTCATCATTTGGTAGCTTGTCAATACTAAATTTGAAATCACGGGATTAGCTAGGTAGATAAGGACAGTTTCAAACGTATGCCTGCTTGCTAAATCTATTGTGGTAGCTAGAGTGATAACTGCTGGATCACGGGATCACGGTCCCGGAGTGATGCTTCCTGTCCCACCACTCCTCTTGTCCCAGCATCCTGAACAATCTACCAAGTAGAGGGCTGTCCCATGGTGAGATGCTCCCACCGCTCCTCTTCCTTTTGCTGGGACGAGTGCACAGGTGCAACATGTTGTACTGCCCCATGTCGCCAGACCACCTCCTTGCCGATCTCAAGTAGCCACGACGGAGCCGGTGAAGAGATACAACCTCCCGACGGAGGCGCTCCCATCTTCCGGCGCACAAAACTGCATGTCGAAGCCACTTCCATCGTGTGCCACACAGGAAGGGAAGTGTCCAACTCGACCCTAGTGCGCTAAATAGCCATCTTGTTTCAAGGAGGACGGCACCAACCAGCAATACGTAGGTGATAGCAACATCAACCCTGCAACGAGAGGCTCAATAGTACTAGGAGTCGGCCAGCTGGTACGCCAACCAGAGGAGGGGCCGCAGCACGGAAGAGCCTTTACGACGACAGATTCCGGCCAAGAGGAGGAGGACAACCTGCAACGAGAGGCTCAATAGTACTAGGATCGGGTTCGCCCAATGATTCCAAAACTCCATCGGCCCTCCAGCCATTGATGGAGAGGTGGCCGACGGCGTATATTGCGGTGGAGTCGGCCAGCTGGTACGCCATGTTAGATGTTATCTAAGTCATTAGTCCTAATCCTAGACTCAAAGCATGAACACAAAGTTAAACATTATGAGGAATCATGAGTACTAACCCGAGCCGGAAGATGAAGCCATGAAGATGATGTAGATGTGCGATCGGAGACGAAGAAGATGTCGTCGGCCGTCGGCGGCAGCTCGCTGGACCCGTGAACGGAGAGGCGGCAGTAGAGGTAGTCGACAGGGACGACGACGGCTTCGGCCTTCGTTCACCACAGCACCCGAGATCGATTGGACTTGATTAGGATTAGTTCTTAGGCTTAGAACTACTAGCTCATAGGCCCTGCCGAAAACCCTCTTTTTTTTATATGGTGCTGGGTGACGGGACCAAAACCAAGGTTGTTAGTAACCGCCTCCGATCAAGGCTCGAGGTGGAGACTGAGTCTCCCTGAAATCTCGGAGGCAGTTAGCCCTGGAGATCAACCCAACATTCTCCCTTTTGATCGTAAGGCTAACATCGTAAGCCCATCCTTTGATAAAACAACATACCAAGGCAATGTGTTGCATGATCAATGAAGTATCATACAACCTCAATACCTATAGTGTACTGCTTTTATCTTAGAATGGATATTCATTATTCTTAATGGGAGATGGTTTGTTTTTCGGTCCTTTTATCCAGAATCAGAGGCTTTCCAATAAACCCATGCCGGCAACATAATCACGAAAAATACTGGGTGGTAAGCCTTTAGTAAGCGGATCCGCTAGCATCAACTTCGTACTAATATGCTTGATACTCATGATTTGATCCTGGATTCTATCTTTCACAACATGATACTTAATGTCAATGTGTTCGGCAGCACCACTTGACTTGTTGTTATTTGCATAAAAGACTGCGGGTTCATTATCGCGAGATAAAGTGAGTGGTTTAGAGATCTTGTCACCACTCTAAGTCCCGGATAAAATTCTTAAGCCACACCGCCCGCCCAGTAGCCTCATAACATGCCACAAACTCGCCTTGCATCGTTGAAGATGCCGTAGGGTTTGTTTGGAGCTTTTCCACGAAATAGCTCCTCCTGCGAGTGTGAAGATATAACCTGACGTGGATTTCTTAGTATCAACACATCCCGCAAAATCTGAATCTGAATAACCAATAACATCAAGGCTATTAGAAGTCTTATATGTGAGCATGAAATGCTTAGTGCCTTGCATATAACGCAAAACTTTCTTAATGGCTTTCCAATGGTCTAGTTCTGGATTTGACTGATATCTGCCAAGCATCCCGGTTATAAAAGCTAAATTAGGGCGTGTACATGCTTGAGCATACATAATGCTTCTAACAGCTGAAGCATAAGGAACCGACTTCATCTGATCAGTTTCATATTGGTTCCTTGAAATGTCCCAAACTTATCGCCCTTAACAATAAGAGCAGGCGAGCCAGAGCAATTATGATATTGTATTTCTTTAGTACTCTGTCAACGTATGCATTCTGAGATAAACCTAATATTCCTTTAGACCTATCTTGGTGAATTTCAATGCCAAGAACATAAGAGGCATCACCGAGATCAAAATTTGATGAAAGAAATCTCTTGGTCTTAAACAGGATATCCTTATCGCTGCTGGCCAATAAGATATCATCCACATAAAGTGCTTAGTTAGTGGATTTACTCCCCATGAACTTAACATATATGCAGTTATCAACTTCATTTAAAATCGAAACTTCTTATGATTTTATCAAATTTAAGGTACCACTGCCTCGACGCTTGTTTCAAGCCATAAATGGATTTCTTAAGTCGATATCCCACATGTTTCTTGCCTTCCACGACAAAAAACTTCCGGTTGAGCCATATAAACATTTTCTTGCAAGTCGTCATTAAGAAATGCCGTCCATCCAACTGATGCAGCTCTAAATCATAATGAGTGTCAGACCCGGATTTTTCAATCCAGAATCTGCTGTGCCTTACTGCATAATTCCCTGGATCAGTAGATAATGCACACAGATACATTGCTGAATCATTTCATACATCGCCGAATTCACAACAAGCCATAATTTTATTACATAGCATAGGTGAAGTTAGGCTTTCACAAAGGCGCATTTGTTACAGCAGGGCCAGGCAAGCCAAATATTTATATTACAAAAGTCCACCAGCGGAAGTGATACAAAGTAGGCCTTTAAACCACAAGCAAAGACTGAGGGCAAAAGTGGTCATGCAAATATTACTAGGGCTCTAATAATATTTGGATGAAGCCACACCTTAGTCTAGATGCCTACGGCTCTTAAGCGTGGATTATTCGTCCTAATTCTAGACATGATCTCCTCCTTCTGTAGCGGGTGCTTCCTCGTAGGCATACGGATCTTGGGCTCCCGAATCTGGATTGTTGGTATTGCGAGAGTGAGCACATTAACCACCGTGCTCAGTGAGTCAACACACAGAATGCAGTAGATAGTATGCAAGGCTTTTAACAAGGGAAGGCTCAGGTTGTTTTGTTTGCTGAAATATGCTTTTTGAACTATAATACTTAAAATTCCCTAAGACCTAGCCAGTTGAATGTTAAACACGATACTTAATGTCATATACATTTATTTCTATCGAATCAGAGACCATCCACCATTACATGGTCTCTGCTTCTCATATCATGCCTTCAGCGTCATAACCGCTTACTTTACCACTGGGATGACACCCAGGACAACTCAAATAAGGGTCTTTCTCTGCCCTCCACTTTTCCCATTTCCATTCACAAAGTTTTTGAAATAGAACTATATCTAGTTAAGTTCCCATGTCCGCCCTTGACCGTGGGCACGGCTATTCGAATAGTTTTGACTCTGCAGAGTGTATACACTTTACCCACATGAGATAGATCTGCTCATTTCCCCACATGGTTCCTTAGCCATGCGGTTGAGTAGACTATCACAGAGCTTTTACGATGCATTTTCCTAGCAGAGTTACGACCGCTAAGGTTTCCACTTCCTCCGGCACGACCACCCTTCCGAAGCCCCTCTTGCGCCATCACGCCGGAGGATGTGGCCATCCTCTACCGCCCGTGTTCACACCGACGCAACTCTTACTAAGTCACCGCAAATTAGTTAGCCCCGCCACACTTTGCCAAAGATGTGGTTGTACTTGTTATACCGTGGGAGGTCATCACAAGATTCAGTCCTTAATGGTTATCTAGGCGGCTTTACCACGATCCCCTTGTGCTATCACGGCACCACTTTATCACAATTCGTGCTATCACGGCACCATTCAACACTCACACCCTCCAAACACCCGCCCAGATAATTAAGCATGTAGGATTTTAGGACGTAAAGTATTCATACCAACATATACCAGTTATTATCATAATGACTGCCCAACAAAATTCTCACATGTTTGAAAGTGATGCTTGGGCGTTCTCACGCCCATGAATATCTAAGCAGTTCTAAGCATGGCATATAGTTACGGACTTATTTTCAAAGGCGTTGTAACATTATTACTTTTACTAGGGCGACAAGGATCACGTAGTCAAGCATATTGTAAAGGATGTATACTAAACCAAGAAAACAATGGATGTATATCTAAAAGCTGAAATTAACATGCCTTGCAACATAAATATAAGCATGCAGTTTAATATTTAAACCAAAATACTTTATTGAAAGCATAGGCTCAAAATGTTCAAAGCATTGACTCGCCTTGGATGTAAAGGTCGGGTTCGGGTGTTGGAGTTCATAATGCAGACTTCCTCTTCTTGGGCCTCAAAGCTACGTTTTATATGCGCGAAAATTTAGATAAAAATCATCACAACAATCAAATAACACAATAAAAATTTGAACAAGCTTCAAAAATGTTGGTTCTGGTTCCATTAGGTAGCTCTTGATTTTAGATGAATTTAGAAATTGATTTCACTAAATTTGGAGCTAAAATGAATAAGTTGTACACATTTGAATGCTTTCGGTTTAATTAAATCTAAAAATTAATAAAATCTGGCAGCTGGGGCCCACTGTCAGTGGCTCACGCCCGCCCCCCGCGTGGCCCCGACAGCGGGTCCCGGAGGCGGCACGGTCAGAGTGTAGTCGTTGACAAAGGGGCCCACCGTCGTGGGAAAATAAAAGAAAGGCTCAACCTCAGCGCCAAGTGAGCGGGGCTTGAACGCGCCGAGGGAACCGGGAAGAGGTGGCGATACCCTTTTGAGGTAGCGCGCGGGGGGGGCAGGTGGTCCGGAGCCGAGGAGGCGGTGGCCGTCGCCGGCGAGGGAGGACCGACGACGTTCGGGAAGCGCCAAAATGCGATCTTGAGCTCGCGGCGGCCGGTGGTGACGACGAGGAGGGCCGGGATCACCGGAGGTGGGTTGGCGACGAGCGCAGCGGCGGCTGGGAGGCTTTGCCCCGGCGAGCTACGGCCGCCGGCGAGCTCGGGAGATGCCGAAAAAAGCTTGGCGACGTTCTGGAGATGGTGTGGGAGCAAGGAATCGATCTCCCACAGCGAGGATCAGTGCAATTGCGGCGAGGGACCGACGGCCGGAGTTGGGGAAGAAGGAGGATCGCCGGCACTGGGGTGGCTGCGGGGGCGATCAAGCGCGGTCGAAGGATGGGGGAAGCATGGCGATTCTTTTGAGGTGACCCTCGGGCTTTATAGCCGACCGGAGCGGGCCGGCCACGCGGACTCTTTGCGGGACACGGCGGCTGTCACTGGGCGGTCTTGTCGTGGCGACCACGGGCGGGGGGGTGGCGGGTCTTGGCGGCGTCGTGGGCCTTCCGTCACGCCCCCCCTGCGGATTCCCACAGGCGGTCGCGGCAGTCGTGGCGGAGAGGGGGTCCGGCCAGGCGGAGGAGGAGGAAGAAAGGAGGAGCGGCGGCAGCGGGCCCGCTTGTCGGCGAGAGAGAGCGCGGCGGCGATCACATGGCGGCCGAGATGGCGCCGGGTGGGGCGTGGCGCCATCGGGACCGAACGCGTCGGCCGGGAAGAGGGAGGCGGATCCGGGCGACGTGGGATCCGGTCCCGTCCCACGCGTCGGGGGATTTTATTATTGATTTTAATTTCGAAAATGCTAGAGGGCTTAATATAACTCGGAAAAATATGTAATTACCACCAAAATTCTAGAAAAATTCAAAAAGTTCCTAGACATATTTTGGGTTTAGCAAAATTATTTCCCCACTGAGGTGGCCATTACATTTAAAAACTTTGGACCAACAACTGAATCCTTTTCTCTTCCTTTTTATTTTTCTCCTCTTTTCTTTTATAAATTTTGTGTACAAATATTCCTTTGGCACTTTGGCAAACTTATTTATGTTACTTTAGTAAATTTTTGTTATGGATCATCTTTTCAGATTCGAATTCAAATTTAGGATTCCCTATTAATTAAATAGGTGGGTTCTTCCTTGAAGTTTTTCAGAAAAAAAATATTTTTAAAACCCAACCCAACATGATGTGTTACAGAATATCTCACAAGATTTTATTATACGCTTCTTCTAAGTTTTCAGGATGTTACAATGAGCTACAAGTGCCATAACAATTCTGAATGAACCCTTAGTTGAGACGGAAGAAAAGATGTCATTATAGTTATTTCCCTCTCTTTGTGAGAAGCCTTTTGCTACAAGTCTTGTTTTGAATCTTTCGATATTTCCTTTAGAGTCACGTTTAGTTTTGTAGACCCATTACAACCTACTGTTTTGACTCCGTCAGGAATTTCTACTAAGTCTCATACATCCTTAGTGCTTATATACTTTAGATCTTTAATGGAAAAAAATATAACCATAACGGGAGAGAAATCATCAGTGAATGTGAAAAAAACATCCACTGATGTCACAGGAAAAGGGCCGCAAATATCAGTATGAATTAATTATAAGAGTCCTGTAATGTGAGTAGTTCCCTTCTTTATTTGTTTTACTTATTTTCCTTTAATGTAATAAGTGCATCTTTTAATACAATCAGTGCAGTGGTCTGAGTCAGAGAAATCTAAAGGGTGGAGAATGTCTTCTTTGATGAGACGTTTCATTCTCCCCCTCGAAATGTGGCCCAAACGACAGTGCCACAGTTTCGAAGAAGTCTCATCATTAATTTTGCGTTTAGTATCATTCACATTCAATACAGAAGATTCATTAAGGGAAAACATATAGAGCTTGCCTTGTCGAAAAGCAAGACCAACATTATTGGAATTATATTTAAGGATACATTTATTGTCTCCAAAAAAACATTTAAGTGGGCAACCTTGGTTAATCTATCAACGATGACTCAGACTGAGTCACAGCCTGACTTCGTTCGCGGGAATCCGGTGATGAAGTCCATGCCAACTTCCTCCCATTTCCATTGGGGTATTTGCGGGTCAGAGGCGATCCTGCCGCCTTTGGTGTTCAACCTTCACTCTTTGACGAGACATCACAAGCAAGCGACGTGCTCAAGAATGTCCCTTTCATACCGCCACCGTAGTATTGCTTCATATCTTGGTACATTTTGGTACTCCCAGATGAAGGGAATATGCGAGCTATGGGCTTCCTGAGCATCGATTCTTAAGGTCCTTCGGTGGGTACGAAATATACGTTTCAGACTTTAGAACTCCTTGATGGTCCGAGTCATTTTAGGGCCTTCCTTCTTCCATCAATTTCTTCGATCTCAAAACAGTTGGGTCTCCTTTACGTGCAGCCTCTATCATTTCTTCAATACTTATTTGATCTTCCAGAGTGGTTAGGGCTCCTTCTTCTACGATCCCTAGGTTCAGGGCTATCAACTCCTTATATAGTTCAGGCTCGTGTTCCTGAACCATAAGGTTATTGCGAGAGGCCTTCCTACAGGGCGTCGCCACTACGTTGGCTTTTCCAGGGTGGTAGTGGACACTCATGTCATAATCTTTAATCAGCTCTAGCCACCTTCTTTGCCTCAAGTTAAGGTGTGACTGGGTGAAGAAATACTTGAGGCTCTTGTGGTCTGTGTAGATATCACAATGATTGCCAATGAGGTAGTGCATCCAGATCTTCGTGGCATGTACTACTAAGCTAACTCAAGTCATGGGTTGGGTAGTTGGCTTCGTGAGGGCGAAGTCGCTCGATGCATACGCCACAACCTTGCCTCCTTGCATCGATACCCCTAGCCCTTGATGTGACGATCGCAAGACACTTCAAAGTCCCTACGACGCCGGCGAGTAACTAGCACCGTGTGGTAGTCAATCTCTTCTTCGCTTTTGAAAACTCTCTTCACATGCCTTGGTCCGCCAAAAGCCCGCTCTTTCTTGAGCAATCGAGTCATCGGCCGGCAATTCGGAAAACCCTCAATGAACCGCCTATAGTATCCTCGCTAATCCGAGAAAGCTCCTTACCTCGGATCGAGGTAGGTGCGCCATTCCGTTATCGCAGAATTTTGGCGGGGTCAACAGACACCCTTTGCGCACACAATATGCCCTAGGAAGTCGATGTCCGCAACCGAACTCACACTTGCTGAATTTGGCATAGAGTTGATGTTCCTTCACCTTGCTAGTACCAAGCATAAATGCTCGGCATGCTCGTCATGGTTTTGGAGTAGATGAGAATATCATCGATGAACACTACCACAAACTTATCCGTAATCCATGAAGACCTTGTTCATGAGATTCATGAAATAGGCGGGGGCATTGGTCAATCCAAAAGACATAATCAGAACTCGACATGACCCATATCTAGTAGTGAATACGGTCTTGGGATGTCTTCCTACCTAATCTTTAGTTGGTGATAACGACCTTAAATCAATCTTGAGAATCTGTGGCTCCCCAAGTCGATCAAATAGGTCATCGATCCTAGGCGGTGGTACTTATTCTTGATAGTTACTTCATTTAAAGCCCGATAATCTACACACATCCTAGCGGTGCCATCCTTCTTCTTTACAAAGATCACCGGGGATCCCCAAGGTGAGGAACTCGGCCGGATAAAACCTTTGTCTTTCAGCTCATGAAGTTGCTTCTTCAATTCTTCTAGCTCATCTACGGTCATCCGGTATGGTCTCTTGGAGATAGGGGCAGCACCAGGCTTCAAGTTGATAACAAACTCGAGATCTCTGCTGGGTGGCATACCGGGCAGTTCCTCAGGGAAGACTTCAGTATAGTCTTGTACCACCATCATTCCTTCCAGCGGCACATCTTCACAATAATATATTTCTCGCCCCATCGATACGGTCGGTCTACCTTTACCACAATGGTCACCGGCACTTGGTCAACTTAACTTGCCTCAAGGCGCAATCTAATATTCCTTGGTGTCTAGCTAACCAGCCCATCCCTAGTATAATATCCAGGGTCTGGGAGGTTAGCACGACTAAATCAGCTAGGAATATAAATCTTTCCATGACAATTTCTACCTCCGGACACACTAAGGTGGCCTTAATCATTCCTGCGGGTGAACTAAGCACCAATGCTTTCTTCAATAGGTGGACGGGCAACCTAAGTTTATCCACATACCCTTTGGCTATAAATGAATGCGACGCCCCAGAATCAAAAAGGACACATGCTGGTATTGTCTTGACAGAGAACGTACCCAGTAAGACTCCAGCAGCCTCATCAGCTTCTTCCGCGGTGACATGATTAATCCTTCCTCGATTTGGGGTCGATGCCGCCCTGTTGGACTGAGGAGCCTGATTCCCTCTGCTGGGTGCTGAAGCTTGGCCTCGGGCGGGGGTAGCATCCAAATTGAACTTCACCGGAGTGGTCTGCCACTGTGGGCAGCGATAGACGTAGTGCCCCTTCTCTCCATAGCTGAAGCAATTGAACGAGGTCGTAGGGTTGATTCCTGCAGACTGGCCCGAGGGGCGAGGAGTCTGGAACGTGCTACCACCAGGACGAGGTGCTGGGTTTGGGCTCTGAGATGGGGTTGTCCCTGAGAAGGGGGGATTGTTGAAGAACCTCTGGATGAACCTTCCCTGCGGTCGCTGAACAACCTGCTTCCGTTTGCGACTAGCCTCCAGGTTCTTCTTCTCATTTTCCAGGACCAACGCCTTATTCACCAGCTGGTGAAAACTGGGGAAGTCCTGCGTGATGAGCTGCACACGGAGTTCTTCATTCATCCCTTCGAAGAACCGGTCAATTTTCTCCTCTTCATCGGCCACGTCCTTGGGGGCGTAACGGGCCAGTTGATTAAATTTGGTGAGATATTCATTGACTGAAAGGCCGCCCTGCTTCAAAGTTCTGAACTCATTCTTCTTTATTCGCATTACACCAGCTGGGATGAAATTGGCCTTAAAGGCCGCCTTGAATTCTGGGTCCAGTTATAGTTCTTTGCGCTAGTCTTGGGGGTATCCTCATATCCTTTGGTGGCTGTAATTCTCCCACCAGTACCATGACCTTGAGTTGATGGGTCGCAAAGCGGACTTGGTCATCCCTGCAGATTTGGCCAAACGAAGTTTCCTTTCGGTGTCCCGCAGTAATCTTCGCCTCCGGGGCTCATCGCCCGGCGAAGATAAGGGGCCGGTCCCGATGAAGTCGCCTGTGCCGAGGCGTGAACATTGGTGTTGGCTGCGGCTGCGTAGATAGCTCAAGTATTTATGCTTGTTGCACCATTACTTGTGCCATGGATGGGTTAGCTGGTGGGGGTGGGAGGTTCACCCCTTGACTTGGGCCTCTACCCCTTCCCACGTGCTGTGCTTCTTGGCTAGCTTCTACTTCTGCCTGCATGTCTGGGTTTGCACCAGCTTGTGCTCGGGTAACTCTATGGTCGGCCATCTGCAAGTATTTTAGTATTCACAAATTTTGTTCTAACCCCATAAGACTAACATCCCAAGGTCATCATACAAAAGAACCAAACCCAACATCGAATAGCGAGAAAATTTTCAAACACAAGGCCGGTTTCATTAAGCATAGATAACACATCACGTAGCCAGCTTTTTACGGCCTTTCAAGCCATGCCGGACTTTACAAACATACAGATATTTAGCGTTCACAATTATACATACATGAGACTAGGACACGGGCACACGCTACTACTAGTAAGGCGAGGGCATGTACTTGCTAACACTAGCCAAACTCCAGCAAGCATCAGATTAATCGACCAGACGCTTACCTCCATGTCGCCAACACTGGACCGGAGGGGTGTAGTCCGTGACATCGAGAACGGGACCGCTACCACTAAACTCAGACGGGTCGGTGTCGGAGCGGGAGCGTGAACGGCTGCGTCGAGTCTCTCCACAGCGTGAGCGGATCGAGGCCACGGGGCCGCACGCCTTACATGCTTTGTGAGCTCGTGCGAGTCCCCGGAACCTGGCGGAGGTGCTGGAACTGGGGTCGGCGTAGGTGTCTGCTGAAGTGCAGGCGCGGGCAGCCGCCCGCTTTGGCCTCGCCAAGGCCCGCCAGACCGGGCGAGCTGCTCGCAAGGAGTCCACCTCGATGTGGCGTGCGAGAGGCGCCCCGGCGCGGTGATCTCCTCTGTGCCACCACATGGGCCGTACCCATGGCCCGAGTGAGGTCTACACGTGTGTAAGCCTCGGGTCGTCTTCCAACTCGTCACCACGTCCCGCTGCACTCACGTGCTCGTCCGCGGTGGGTGGTAGGTGAAAGGTGACTCTAACACCGCCGCCGCGGATGTCGCAAAGTCGGGCGCGGCTGGGCAGGCGGCGTCTGCGATCTTCTTGCCACTGAGCTCCTCCGGTGGGTAGTCTGAAACACGTGAGACTGGTCTCCCTCGCGCCGGGGGTAGATGAAGATCTCCACCAACCAGACTCGTCTCCTCCTATCCCGGTCCTCCGACCGCGGTAGATGGGTGCGTCCTCGTAGCTGGTAGTGGAGTAGTTTGCAGTATATCCGCAAACTCTCCTCACGCACTGTGTGCGAAGAAGTCCCAGTGTCCAACGTCTGCAGCTCCGACATCCGTAATTAAGTAATATCGTTAGTAATTTTCAAAATATCAACCAAAAGTAGAACAGTAGTAGAGCTAGGAAGGATGCGGAAGAAATGTTACGCTATATTTTAAGAAACTCATTTTATACATTTTCAATATACGCAAGCCTAAATACTAACGACCACCTAAGGTTTTACCCTACGATCAGATGCTCGATACGGATCATGCTGACCGGATTTTCAATCCGTAATCACAGTGCCTTCCTGCATTATTCCTCGGATCGAGATAATGCACACGATACATTGTCAATCATTTCATACATCATTGAATTCACAACAAGCCTAAATTTTATTACATAGCATAGGTGAAGTTAGGCCTTCACAAAGGCGCATTTGTTACAGCAGGGCCAGGCAGGCCAAATATTTATATTACAAAAGTCCAACAGCGGAAGTGATACAAAGTAGGCCTTTAAACCACAAGCAAAGACTGAGGGCAAAAGTGGTCATGCAAATATTACTAGGGCTGTAATAATATTTGGATGAAGCCACACCTTAGTCTAGATGCCTCACGGCTCTTAAGCGGATTATTCGTCCCACCTCTCGCGATCTCCTCCTTCAGAAGGGTGCTTCCTCGTAGGCATACGGATCTTGGGCTCCCGAATCTGGATTGTTGGTATTGAGAGAGTGAGCACACTAACCACCATGCTCAGCGAGTCAACACACAGAATGCAGTAGATAGTATGCAAGGCTTTTAACAAGGGAAGGCTCAGGTTATTTTGTTTGCTGAAATATGCTTTTTGAACTATAATACTTAAAATTCCCTAAGACCTAGCCAGTTGAATGTTAAACACGATACTTAATGTCATATACATTTATTTCTATCGAATCGAGACCATCCACCATTACATGGTCTCGCTTCTCATATCATGCCTTGACATCATAACCGCTTACTTTACCATGGATGACACCGGGATGCTCAAATAAGGGTCTTTCTCTGCCCTCCACTTTTCCCATTTCCATTCACAAAGTTTTTGAAACAGAACTATATCTAGTTAAGTTCCCATGTCCGCACTTGACCGTGGGCACGGCTATTCGAATAGTTTTGACTCTGCAGAGTATGTACACTTTACCCACATGAGATAGATCTGCTCATTTCCCCACATGGTTCCTTAGCCATGCGGTTGAGTAGACTATCACAGAGCTTTTACGATGCATTTTCCCAGCGAGTTACGACCGCTAAGGTTTCCACTTCCTCCGGCACGACCACCCTTCCGAAGCCCCTCTTGCGCCATCACGCCGGAGGATGTGGCCATCCTCACCCGCCCGTGTTCACACCGACGCAACTCTTACTAAGTCACGCAAATTAGTTAGCCCCGCCACACTTTGCCAAGATGTGATTGTACTTGTTGTACCGTGGGAGGTCATCACAAGATTCAGTCCTTAATGGTTATCTGGGCGGCTTTACCACGATCCCCTTGTGCTATCACGGCACCACTTTATCACAATTCGTGCTATCACGGCACCATTCAACACTCACACCCTCCAACCACCCGCCCGATAATTAAGCATGTAGGATTTTGGGGACGAAGTATTCATACCAACATATACTAGTCATTATCACAATGACTGCCCAACAAATTTCTCACATGTTTGAAAGTGATGCTTGGGCGTTCTCACGCCCATGAATATCTAAGCAGTTCTAAGCATGGCATATAGTTACGGAGTTATTTTCAAAGGCGTTGTAACATTATTACTTTTACTAGGGCGACAAGGATCACGTAGTCAAGCATATTGTAAAGGATGTATACTAAACCAAGAAAACAATGGATGTATATCTAAAATCTGAAATTAACATGCCTTGCAACATAAATATAAGCATGCAGTTTAATATTTAAACCAAAATACTTTATTGAAAGAATAGGCTCAAAATGATCAAAGCATTGACTCGCCTTGGATGCAAAGGTCGGGGTTCGGGTGTTGGAGTCTCAGAATGACAGACTTCCTCTTCTTGGGCCTCGAAGCTACGTTTTATATGCACAAAATTTAGATAAAATCATCACAACAATCAAATAACACAATAAAAATTTGAACAAGCTTCAAAATGTTGGTTCTGGTTCCATTAGGTAGCCCTTGATTTTAGATGAATTTAGAAATTGGTTTCACTAAATTTGGAGCTAAAATGAATAAGTTGTACACATTTGAATGCTTTCGGTTTAATTAAATCTAAAATTAATAAAATATGGCAGTGGGGCCCATCGTCGTTGACCAGGCGCTTCATGGCGCCGACACGGGGGCCCGGGCGGTGAGGCTCACGCCCGCGCCCCCGGTCAGAGGCGTAGTCGCCGATAGGTGGGCCCACCGTCGTGGGAAAATAAAAGAAAGGCTCAACCTCGGCGCCGCGTGAGCGGGGCTCGAACGCATGCCGAGGGAACCGGGGGTTGGGAAGAGGCTGGCCCGCTAGCCCCGGCTAGCAGCGCATCTCAACAATATAAGGGGCGCATACCCTTTTGAGGTAGAGCGCGAGGGGGCGGGGCAGAGGTGGTCCGGAGCCGAGGGAGGCGGTGGCCGTCGCCGGCGAGGGAGGTCCGACGACGTTCGGGGAAGCGTCAAAATGCGATGCTGAGCTCGCGGCGAAGCTGGTGGTGACGACGAGGAGGGCCGGGGATCACCGGAGGTGGGTTGGCGACGAGCGGCAGCGGCGGCTCGGGGAGGCTTTCGGCGCCGGCGAGCTACGGTCGTCGGCGAGCTCGGGAGATGCCGGAAAAAGCTTGGCGACGATCGGAGATGGTGTGGGAGCAAGGAATCGAGCTCCCACAATGAGGATCGCAATTGCGGCGAGGGACCGACGGCGGAGTTGGGAAGAAGGAGGATCGCCAGACCGGGTGGCTGCGGGGCGATCAGCGCGTGGAAGGATGGGGAAGCATGGCGATTCTTTTGAGGTGACCCTCGGGCTTTATAGCCGACCGGAGCGGGCAAGCCACGGCGGACCGCCCAGCGGACACGGGCGGCTGCCATGCAAGTCTTGTCGGCGTGGCGACCACGGCGGCGGGGGGGTGGCGGGTCGTGGGCGGCATCGTGGGCCTTCCCATGCGGTGCCCCTCTCGGGATTCCGCAGAGCGGTCGCGCCAGTCGTGGCGGAGAGGGGGGTCTGGGCACTCGCGGAGGAGGAGGAAGAAAGGGGCGCGGCAGCAGCGGGCCCGCTTGTCGGCGAGAGAGAGGCGCGGCGGCGATCGCGGGCGGCGAGATGGCGCCGGGTGGGACGCGTCGGCCGGGAAGAGGGAGGGCGGATCCGGGCGATGTGGGCGATCCGTCCGTCCACGCGTCGTACGGGATTTTATTATTGATTTTAATTTTCGAAATGCTAGAGGGCTTAATATAACTCGGAAAAATATGTAATTACCACCAAAAATTCTAGAAAAATTCACAGAAGTTCCTAGACATATTTTGGGTTTAGCAAAATTATTTCCCCACTGAGGTGGCCATTACATTTAAAAACTTTGGACCCACAACTGAATCCTTTTCTCTTCCTTTTTATTTTTCTCCTCTTTTCTTTTATAAATTTTGTGATATTACCATTTTGTGTACAAATATTCCTTTGGCACTTTGGCAAACTTATTTATGTTACTTTTGTAAATTTTTATTATGGATCATCCTTTCAGTTTTGAATTCAAATTTAGAATTCCCTATTAATTAAACAGGTGGGTTCTTCCTTGAAGTTTTTCAGAAAAAAATATTTTTAAAACCCAACCCAACATGATGTGTTACAGAATATCTCACAGCATTTTATTATACAGTTCTTCTAAGTTTTCAGGATGTTACAATGAGCTACAAGTGCCATAACAATTCTGAATGAACCCTTAGTTGAGACGGAAGAAAAGATGTCATTATAGTTATTTCCCTCTCTTTGTGAGAAGCCTTTTGCTACAAGCCTTGTTTTGAATCTTTCGATATTTCCCTTAGAGTCACGTTTAGTTTTGTAGACCCATTACAGCTACTGTTTTGACTCCGTCAGGAATTTCTACTAAGTCTCATACATCCTTAGTGCTTATATACTTTAGATCTTTAATGGAAAAAAATATAACCATAACGGGAGAGAAATCATCAGTGAATGTGAAAAAAACATCCACTGATGTCACTGGAAAAGGGCCGCAAATATCAGTATGAATTAATTCTAAGAGTCCTGTAATGTGAGTAGTTCCCTTCTTTATTTGTTTTACTTATTTTCCTTTAATGCAATAAGTGCAACTTTTAATACAATCAGTGCAGTGGTCTGAGTCAGAGAAATCTAAAGGGTGGAGAATGTCTTATTTGATGAGACGTTCCATTCTCCCCCTCGAAATGTGGCCCAAACGACAGTGCCACAGTTTCGAAGAAGTCTCATCATTAATTTTGCGTTTAGCATCATTCACATTCATACAAAATATTCATTAAGGGAAAGCATATAGAGCTTGTCTTGTCGAAAAGCAAGACCAACATTATTGGAATTATATTTAAGGATACATTTATTGTCTCCAAAAATACATTTAAAACCTTCATCGTCTAATAAAGAAACTAAAATTAAATTCCTTCTGATGTAAGGAACATAAACTACATTATTCAGACGAAGCAGGAAGCCGTTGTCTAAAGTTAATGAAATAGATCCGACTGATTTCACTTCGGCTTCCTTTTCATCCGCGACTCTAAGACTTCGCCCCCCTTTCTTAGTGTTGTCGCGGTAAGGAATCCTCAGAAGAATTGGTAACGTGCACGTTGCACCGAGTCAATCCACCAAGCATTAAGGAGAAATCGATACGAGATTCGTCAATAAAAGTAATTGTATCATTACCCTTTTGGCAAGCCATTTTAGAAAGTCTGCATAGTCTTTCTGAAAATGCCTCGGTTGTTATGTATGGCATTCCCCCTTTAGATATCGCAGCGGAAGCAACATGAGGCTTCGGTGCATTGTGCACTCTAGGCCCCGATTTATCGGAGTTGGGGGAAAATGCAGCTTCTTCTTAGATTTGAAGTCCCCTTGAACTTCCGCTTATGAGAGCCACCAACATTAAAGGCAAAATCTTTTTTGTTCTTATTCTCTCTTCCTCCTCGACACACATGGCGATCAAATCGCTCATGCTCCACTTCTCTTTCGAGTGTTGTAATTAATTTTAAAAGCGGTGTACTCGTAAGGAAGTGATGTCATAATGAAAAGAACCGAAAACCATCGAAATTGCCATGTCCATGCCCTTGAGTTTTTCTCGTCATATCACCATCATCATGATATGCTCTCTTATACCGCTGCACCCATCATATTTAGAGGTTAAGAGCCTCTGAATTAAGGTACTGGCATAAACTTTAATGGAACCTTTGAATTTCTCCTCAATTGAAGCCATGTAATCTTTAGTTTTTTCTGAATTGGGGATTGCTCCCCTAATCATGACTGAAATTGAGGTTTTCATGATCATAAGTGATAAGCGGTTATATCGCTCCCATTTTTCAAGATTATCATCATAAATCTTCTTTTCGCAACAAAATTCTCCTCACCCTGAGGGGGGACGGAGCGCCTACCCTTAAGGCATAGTCAAGGTCCAAAACACCAAGGACAACATAAATTGTTCTCTCCACGAGGTAAAATTGATCCCGTGAGTCGCTCAATATTATCAATAGTGGCAGCAATGTTCGAAGCATTAAGTGCTGAATTAAAAATACAGGGCAAAAATTAGAATCATCGTAAATATGTATATTGCATGTAATTAACCCTACGTTGGTCTGATTAATAACATACATAAAAATTACAGTTCTAATTCATATCACCGTTGGGCAGAAAATGAAAAAGAACTGAAAACTATGACGACATACGATTATAAACAACGTTGGTCGAATATAATCATATGAAAACATAATGCCAAAATTAATCATAAAATCTCAAATTTAAATATCCCGTTGGTTCAATTTAAAATTTCAGATTATTCATTAAAATATGGTAATGATACATCATAATTTGATCCATTTATTTAATTTAAAACAGTGCATAAAAAATATACTAAAAACAAAAAAATAAATGCACTGAAAATTAAAATTATAACAGTGCATAAAAATAAAAGAAAATGCACTGAAATATAAAATTTCTGCAAAAATTGGACCTTAAAATAAAATTTAGGCTTAAAATTCGGCCTCATAAGAAAATCAGGCCGAAAAATCGGCCCACATAAAACTCTCCCCACGGGAAAAATCCCGCACGGGCTTAAAATTGCCGGCGCGGCCAAAAAAAAAACCTCCACGCTGCGACAGCCCAAACGCAGCGCTGCCCAGCTCATGCGCACAGCCCATTGCCGCACCGGAAAAAGGCCGAAAACGGCAGCTCATGCCCACGGGCCGAAAACCTCACGCGGCGCGCCCAACATCACGCCGCCCATTCTGCGCCAGAGCGCCGCGATGCACGCACGCCATTTGATCTTGATCGGACGGCTCGGCCAGCGTCCGGCCCAAAACGGCTTTCAGCCCGTGAATTGATGGCAGTCCGATTTGATCGGACGGCCGAAAATACACGTGCGCCGGATAAAAAACGGAAAACCCTAACCCTAGCCGCATTTTTGCCCGTCTCCACGCGAAAAACGCGCACGCACGGAGAGAGGCGGCGGCCGGCGGCGACGCGGATGATCTGCGGCATCGGCGACGTGGCGCACGGCAAGCCCTACCACGGAGCGGGTGGAGCGCCCTCGGCGGCGCGGGACAACCGCATGCGGTCCGAGTGGAGCACGGCGGTGGCGGAGCGGGAGGCCCCGGCGATGGCGTAACAAGCGGCGCAGCGCCTCCAAGAGGCGTCATCGGCGACGGCGGCGCCACGGCCAGCGGCAGTAGCGGCCGGAAAAAGTAAGTTGCCCGCCGCCGATCCCCTTTTTTTTATGTGTGCGCGGCCGGGTTTGAGTGTTCGGGTGGGGAATTTTGGGGAATAACTTTTAGGGTTCCGAACAAAACTTTGATTCCCCTCCTTCTAAATTTCTAACTGACCAAAAATTTTAGATCCAAAAATTAACCGAGTTCGGGTAGGGTGTTCTAGGGTTCATGAGAGTCTACGAACCTTGCTCTGATACCATTGTTAGATGTTATCTAAGTCATTAGTCCTAATCCTAGACTCAAAGCATGAACACAAAGTTAAACATTATGCGGAATCATGAGTACTAACCCGAGCCGGAAGATGAAGCCATGAAGATGATGTAGATGTGCGGTCGGAGACGAAGAAGATGTGTCGGCCATCGGCGGCAGCTCGCTGGACCCGTGAACGGAGAGGCGGCAGTAGAGGTAGTCGACAGGGACGACGACGGCTTTGGCCTTCGTTCACCACAGCACCCGAGATCGATCGGACTTGATTAGGGTTAGTTCTTAGGCTTAGAACTACTAGCTCATAGGCCCTGCCGAAAACCCTCTTTTTTTTATATGGTGCTGGGTGACGGTACCAAAACCAAGGTTGTTAATAACCGCCTCCGATCAAGGCTCGAGGTGGAGACTGACTCATCATTTGGTAGCTTGTCAGTACTAAATTTGAAATCACGGGATTAGCTAGGTAGATAAGGACAGTTTCAAACGTATGCCTGCTTGCTAAATCTATTGTGGTATAGAGCGATAACTGCTGGATCTGATTTAGTTTAGTATGCGAACCCGATGATGCCAAACAGGAATATGGGTCTCAAAAGGATCGAATTTGAAACGGATAATGGTCGCAGGACTAAAATAGAGGGGTACTGCTGACGAAAGACAAATTCACGCTTCTACAGCCTTCACTTTTATGGAATCGACTAGAGATAGCAACGGGCATAAACCCGCTGATTTTTGCTATTCCAAATTCGTACCCATGAAAATTGGATGTGCCCGCTAAAAACCCATGCCCGTGACGGGTGCATATTTTTGCCCAGACCCATGCCCACTGGGAAACGGGTACCACGGTCGCCTGTGCCCGACAACGACTATGCAGATTGCGAGATAAGTGCGGGCTTAGCAAGTCAACAATAAGTTCAATTTATATGCTACTATGCATGAAACAAGCAACGACAAATCCACAATGCACATCACTAGTTCACTCTATCAATTCTCAGTTCATAGTTCACTGGCATAGCATATCATTACAAGTTCACAGTTCACAACTCAGTTAAAACCAAAATGAGAGACATCAACTACTCCTTGTACTTGACTAATGGGCTATGGGCCGGACTGGTTTGCCTGGGAGGCTGGGAACCTGGGTTTATAACTCATATGGATCGGGTTTATATTACCCATGTGTTTACAGGTTTGGATATTATAGGCACGTACCCGAACCCGACAGACCCGATGGGTTGGGCTTTTTGCCCATTAAGTAACCCATGGTTAAGAAATTGGCTCAGACCTATACCCAAATAGAGTAAAAACTCACCGGGTATCGGGTTTCGGGTATCCATTGCCATCTCTAGAATCGACTAGATGAGATATAAAACAATGAAGAATAATTCGGAGCACGAGACAAAAATTTAGGATCTACTTACTAGAGCTCCATATCCTCATTTTTCAGCTCCTGCGCCTGATTTTCTGAGAATCCATTTCTCTGAAAATCTACTGGATGTGCATGGTTACTAGTATGTTATGACTGGTCTTTTTGCCTGTATGTTAAGAACAATTTGGCGGACTTGAAGTGGCACTCTTGTTCTTAAATATTGAAAGGTAGCTGCCTGGGGTGGAAATTGTCGAGAACCATCTTTTCAATGTGCGACTAAGCCCTTTAAGAAACACTGCTATTGCTGTGCCGGTGAGTTTGCGAAATCTGGTGAAAATATAGTTTACTCACTCGATTTTGTTAGGAGCCTAATTTGGCTGCCTTCCCCCATATTTTTGAATTCGTTGTAGCACTGTTTCCCCCATATTAGTTGTGTGTAGTGGTACCATTTGTTGCTGTCGATTACTAAGGTGTTTACCATTTGTTGCTCGATTTTCAATTTTCATGTAACCTCTAACCATTTTGTGGTAGTGAAATGGATGGTGAGCAGCTCAGAGATTACTTGTAATGTCCTAGACATTGTTTTGTCATTTCCGAAAATCTTCTTTTAGCGTGTTTGCGGAGTTCTTTTTTTTCTTCTGTGGAATCGGGAAGGCAGTTGTGGGCTGCAGATTGACAGAAAAAAAATTATGGTGGACTGTCCAGAGAGGAGAGCCAGGCCTTTCTCCCTTCCATCTTGGGCCAGGTCAGCCCTAGGCCCAAACCACCCCCTTGGGTCAAACCACCCCCCTTGGGTCAGCCGCACCCCTCCATTCCCCTAACCCTAGGCAAATTTTTACTTACGTAGGTGAGATGGGGATGCAGCAATCTCATCTGCATGCATGATTCATGGCTCCAGTGTGCGTCGAGAAACACTTAATTGATGAAGGTGTTCGACCAGAAGCCACACGACGGTTGTGAGCTCACCACCGCTGCTGAGCTTCTTGGCATGGGACTCCCTGCTGCACCAGTTGGCCGCGTAGACCAGAACTTTTCTTGTTCCTTGCCATTCTTGATCAGTACTGTTGTGGCGACGTGAGCTGCATAAGAGAGACGAGGAGTTTCAGGGGTGGGTTCTAATTCCTTTTTGAGTAGGATGGCGGCAAGCCTCTCTCTGTCCTGGAGACCAGAGCGAGAATTGGGGTCATCACGAAGGCGGAACAGATTCTTGAGCAGAGTAATGTTACTGCTGCTGGGAGCTGGGAGCTGGGCTCTCGGCATCGTCGTCGCACCATATGTCCACCAAGTTCTGACAGGTTCGCTGGTACAACCTGGTCTGAGCAAGGCCCGGTAGCATGTGTGGGCGTTCAACTAGGAGGAACATCATGTAGTCCGTAACATTACTCTGAGAAAAGAGGAGAGAGAATAGATCAATCATCAGCTCACACTTTTATAATAATAAAGAATATAGATAACAACTGCTAATTAAAAACAAAACCAAGGGAAACTACGATACTATGTTTGTTTTCCCAAATGAACGAGCATACTGATACATCGTTACTCGTTACAACCTATAAATTATTAAAACAAAACCAAGTGAAACTACGAGATTGCAAACACGTACGTAAGCACAGCGTCAGGTACGTGTAGGACGCGTAACGCGTTATTGTACATGAAAGAAGTACTTGGTCCCACCATCTAGTAATGTGGATTTCCTCTAGTAACCTGGCGTGAGCTCCTGGCAAAATAATGGGGGCTTGCAGATTGTGAGGAACTATGTTGTACATAATTCAATGGCCTTTTCCAATTGATCCTGCATGGATTTTTTTGCTGTGGCTGATGGTTTTTGATTTTACTATAAATGTTTGTGTAAACGAATTGAATGTCAATAAACCGATAAGCTACATCAAAAATATTATTCTGATAAACTATAAAATACCGATAACGAAAATATCTCATTTATTTATTCGAAAACTATAAACTTAAGTTATAAGTTAAAAGAGGCCGGGCATATGGCTACATGTATGCGCAGATGCTAGCATTGGGCCGCCATCTCAGCGACTAAGCCCATGGCTCCGGCCCGTTAAGCACACAACCCACACGCGCAGACGTGGGGGCGCCCAAGTTCGGCACGATCTCCCCGTAATTGACTACTGTGGTATGTTTTGCCGTTTCTTTTCATTTCTTTTTTTCTTTCTTCCTTATTCTTCTTTTCATTTAATTGCAGCTTATCTCTAGATGTTTTTAAGTAGGCATTGTATCCCTCATGTTATTTTTTGTACCATTTTTTTATTAATATTTTATTTTTTGAACTAACTGCGTTGATTTATTCCACTAATATTTTTTATTTAATTTAATAATTTTGATTATGTTCCACTTATAGGTTTGAAATAATTCATATTTTTATTTACTATTGGAATATCACCGATGAACTATTAGAACACCGCCAATAAGTTATTGAAACATTGAGATTAAGCATGTGGAATATTGACTTATTCTCCCTTAGAACTTATTTGAGTGAAACATCGTGGATAAATTATTGCAGCATCGTTGATGAGTTCTTGGAGCACTGAAACTAAACACGTGAAATATTGACTAATTATCCCTTAAAACACGTGGAACATCGCAGATGAATTGTCAGAACACCGAAATAAGTCAATGTTCTTTTTGGCTTTTCATCTAGCTTTTAGCTTCGGCTTCTTTCAGATGTATGGACCATTTTTCATTTTACCTACTAAAATATTCAACATCCACTCGATTTAGTCCTCCTATTCAATTTAAAATATACTTTCTAGAACATCATCAATAAACTAAGGAAACATTGGAAAGTAACGCATATAACATCTTGTATTATCTAATGGAATATATGATTTCATTACTAAGTTAAAATATATACAAACGAGATCTTATTTTGAAGATATCATTGTAAGGAGCACGATGGTCCAAGAGGATCATGAACTATAGGCTCGGTTAAAAAGTATAACATCTAAAATTTCAGATTGAAAAAAGTGCCACCTCGAACGTGGGGGGCTTACTGTTCTTTTGGGCTGTGACGGTCTCAATGGGCTAAGGTGGGCGGCGCTTGTCTACTTGCCACACAAACAACTCCTACTGGCTGCCCACATTTTTTAGGTGATTGGTTCTGGACGCAATTGTTCATAGAATATGCTATCCGTAGTTACAGATCGAATAACCACATTTGGCTTGCGCTTCCTTATTTGGCACAAAGCCCAACTCACTAAACCGCATAACTCTTCTCCTCTGTTGCAGACGCCCCCTCTGCCCTTGCACTAAACCGTGAGGTCTCTACTGCCGCCACCACACTGCTCTCCGCTTGCAGCTGTCACCCTAGCCTCTCTTGTTATGTCTCTCCAACGAGCTCCTCCCCCGCCCTCACCCCCACTTGCCTTTGCTCGTCTTCTCCGTCCTCTTCG
This sequence comes from Bonia amplexicaulis, assembly GCA_036346245.1. Classification (NCBI taxonomy): domain Eukaryota; kingdom Viridiplantae; phylum Streptophyta; class Magnoliopsida; order Poales; family Poaceae; genus Bonia; species Bonia amplexicaulis. The sequence continues at coordinate 166,419 of JAYGGG010000436.1, read as the reverse complement.
ATGAGCTCCTTGTGTGCCTCCATCACCACCATCGCCTCTATCCTCTCCAATGAGCCCCGTAAGCCTCCACCACCACCATCGCCTCCATCGGCCACCACCCACTAACAGTACTTTTTTCTCATAAGTACTACGCTTTTCACTTATAGTACCATGGTGAAAATTACATGAGTTGCAAGTGGGAATCATCTCTTTCTAAATCCTATTGTAGAGCATGAGTTGATATTAATGGTTGTTATTTCGTGCTTTTACAGTATGTGTCAAAGGTATTTGTAACATTAGGCCAGGTAATATTACAATAGATGTAGTTTCTAAAATTTTAAATGTGGTTGCATTTTTGTGAGATATATACTGTGAAAAATGTGCATTGGACATGCACAATTACTAGTGCTACTTAAAAAAAAAGAGGAGTTGGCGGTTTGTTCTCGTTATATCCTCAACTTTTTCAGATGCAATTCACCATGAAATCGAACTCAGATACAATGTGGACACATGAAGAATTTGGGGATTTGGGAAGAGAATAAGTAGGAGGAAGGATACGAAGAGAGGAGACGGGGGAAATCGGAATTCTATTTCCTTCTTGAATCGTACGTTTACGCAGTACTCCATACTTATACTCACACCAGCTCGCCCAACACTAACAGGCCCAATAGCTGAACAATCACTTATTTGGCCCACCTATTTTGAGTGGTTTTTGATTGAAAATTATTGTAACTGGCTGAAAAAACACTATAGCTGACGGTGACTTATTTAACGTAATTAAATTTAAAAAAATTAAAAATAGAAAAAAATAGGTTACCCCGTCACGAACAGCAGAAACGAATATGGGAAAAAATAGAACCGACATAAAAGCTCAAACAAAAGCCAAAAAGTCAGGAAAAGACGAAATTGTTGAATAGTGAAAAATAAGCCAGAAACCAGAAACCCAAGCCAAAACGAGCGTGGCTTAATTTGTTCTTTCCCACTTAACACCACCTTCTTCTTCCTCACTCTCTAACGTACGCCTCCCCAATGTCTCCATAACGGCCGAACACTGCCCCACCCCCTTGAGAAACCTGATATGAAGCACGTCTACTAGAACTCGGTAGTGAAGTCTACTAGATCAACACCTGCAAATGTACCGCGCTTGACCAGCCGCCTATCCAAAATCTCCTCCAGTATCGATCACATCTTCAGCAGTCAGTTCCACTGGACATGGAAGCGAGGCAAAAACAGGTGAATGATCAGCTAGAATGTGCTGCTTCAATTGCCAAACATGGAAAACATGATTGAGAATATGGCTGCAACTTTAAATACACTTGATCTCCCACCATGAACCCCCTTGGTGATCTGCCCTTGTTAGCTATGTGTTTCATTCTAAGGGCATGTTCTTTTAGTCTATGACTTATGACTTTTATGAAGTTTTGAATTTTGGCTGTTTATGGTACAGATTACGGAGAGATCGATACTTATTTGCGATTTTAGCTGGTACAGATGTTAAACTTTTAACGTGTACTACGTTTAACTTGTAGACCCCGTATTGAGAAAACACTCCGTTTAAAAGTTAGGTACTGTAGCGGCTGCGAAAAACCGGCCGGCTAGATAGCTGCCGAACAGGGCCTAAGTTGTGCCCGTGCAAGATGTTGTTTCAAATACTCTGAATACTGCTCTCTTTCGTTCAGTATTTCAATCAGAGCGATTAGTTGAACACAAATTAGGCACTTGCCCATACTGTGGCTCAGTCCCATACAAAGCCTTTTGTAAGGTGAACAGCTAATAGCGGTATGTAAGTTCGTACTGTACCAGAATTCAGCCAATGCCAGCTAAGAGAACCATTTTGTTTTGAGTTTCATGCCTCAATAGACATGGCGATGGATACTCCGTTGGTTTCCGCCTGCGTAGCAACGAACTTGTGCCTTAGCAGCCTTGATGGTGATTCCGTACCAAACGGGAGGGAGGCCTCGAGAGAGGACGGAGAGGGTGAGGCGTTGATTTGTTATGTTGATTAAGTATCATTATTGACAATCTAAGCAATTAAATGGGTGGCTGAGATCAAATGTGAAATTAGTATAGGAAGACCAAAGAGGATGCACAACGGAACAAAATGGATGGCTGAGATCAAGGTGCTACTCGGTTGGGTTGAAATAAACTGACTTATGGCTAAAATTATATTATAACTGGCTGAAATTACACTGTAGCTGATTGTAATTTCATGTCTACCTAGCAAAATTCTCGCAAGGGAAGACTTTTGATACGAATCTCGAGTGCAAGTAGCAATTTTGGTCAAAAAATCACACCAAAAAACTTACCAGCCAACAGCCAAATTGCCTTTTCCTTTTATCTTGGTTTCTGTGCTCTTTACTTCTTGGATATTTTTTATTATTTAATTCTTTTTTAAAATTATTTTAAAGTTAATCTCTTGTGAACTTTATTTTCAATTCTGACCCATTTGGTCACGCCACCTCTTGTGGCATAGCCAAAAGTTTTGTCACGTCACTCATAGAAGCATGGCCAAAGCTACCACGCAAGCCCTCGGGTGCGCGCCATGCCCGCGTGGAGGCTTGCGAGGCATCTGTCACGCCGTAACTCATTGCATGACAAGCTATTGTCACACCCTGAGACTTGGTGTGACATGATGAGATTGTCACACTGTCGGGACCCGGATTTCCAAATCCAGACTCTCTGTGTGTTACAGCACTAGTCCCAGATCATAGCTAGTGCACACAGTCAAACAGTGATGATTACATAACCAATCAACGCTTTATTACAATAATAGGGAGTACAGGCCGAAAGACTTCTTATTACAAATGAGGTTTCAAGACCTCGCACTCACACAAAAGATAAAGCACAGCGGAAGCAAAAGTAAATCCAGCGGAGGCCCAACAATTCGCCACAGGCAATTGACTGGGGAAGCGCAACCTAGTACTCCGGAAAGCCTTCGTCGAATCCATACGCTCCGTTGTCGAATGTTCCATCTTGAGCTTCATACTCTTCTGAGTATTATTTTAAGTGTAGCATGTGAGTATATAAAGTACTCCGTAAGTCTTGGGAAAATGCAATAGATGCAAGGTTTAACAAAGGAGGGTTGTATGGTTCTTTTGCACAAAGTAATGTTTTATTTCAAATACCATTAGTTATTTTTGGAAGGCTTCAACTTAAGTAAAGTAATTGTTTAAACAAGTTAAATAGTGAAGGTTACAACCACCAACACTAGATCACTGGCTTTAACTGCCAAGGTTCAAATCAACGGGTTATATCCACCCACACTGGCTACATCCGCCAGGACAACTCCGGGAGTTCCAACCACTCCCGGCTCCCAAATATTTTATTTTAAAACCAAAACCAATGAGCTACCATGTGAATGCATTCTTTGCCCGCCCTTGACCGTGGGCACGGCTATTCGAATAGTTTTACACTCTGGAGAGGTTGTACACTTTACCCACAAGAGATAAGTCATCTTAATAGCCAACATGCTTCCTTAGGCATGAGACCCAGATAATTTATCACAAAGTATTTACCTTACTCCAGTCTAGCTAGATACCACCCGCTGAGGTTTCACCGCAGAAGGGTTAAATCCACCAAGACAGAAGCCCCCTCTTGCGCCGTATGAGTACAGTAAATCTCTGTCCCTCACTGTGAATAACAAGTAAATCCCTGGTACCCACTTTCCACTGGTAGCACCTAAACTAGTCTATCATAAGTTAATCAGCTAGGTCGTACCCATATAGACATGTGATTGTACGGTAGTGCTCAGTTTAGACAAACACAAGCGTCGGTCCTTAATTGACTAGGGCGGAACATACTCTTTACAAGATCTCGTGCTAACCGCACCAATCCAAACCAACCATCCGCCCTGGTCTAAAACAATTTTCACATTCTATTTTATTTTAAAAGAACAGAGGCAACACCAATTGCCACCAATTTCTGAACAAAGTCTAGTTCCATAAAAAGTAATTTTCCCATTCCGAGGCTACAAAAGTTATATATAGCATGACTAAGCAGTTTACTACCGGTACAATATTTACCAAAGTTATATAATAATCTCATTATTGAGACAAAGGAAATCCTAGGGTGTCAAAGATACATGGTTGTCAATGTCAAATGAGGGCATAACAATTGTCGGTTTAACTATTATCTCTATAACAGAAATTATCATTTTATGTAACATAGCAATGCATTAATTTAAAATAATCAAAACATTTCTCAAACATGGGTTCAAGATGTTCAAAGAAGACTTGCCTTCGTAATGCGATTTCTTGATTCTCTTCTTTGTGTCGACAAAGTCTTCACGACGCTTCTTCTACGCGAAAAAGACAAAGCAACAAAGCAAATAAATACACATAAATTCAAATAAAATTCAAAAATTGCAAAATAGTGTATATTTGAGTAGTTCATGATTTTAGAAAAATTTAGAAATTTGAACAGGTCAAATCGGAGTTAAAACGAGAAAGTTATGGCTTCGGGAAGTTTTAATTGAAAGAAAAAGAAAAGAAGCATTTTTCCGATTTATTTTTGTATAGGAAATCTTAATTATGACGTCAGCACTATTTTTAAATTCGGCTGAATTATTTTTCTAAAGAAAAAAAAATTTATGACGCAATGTCGATGTCGACAAAATTTGAATTTTAAATTTTCGGACACGTGGGCTTGGTCCACCGTGTCACCGAGTCCACGGACCGGCCGGCCGAGCCGAGGTGGCGCGCGCGGCGGCGTGGCGACACGCTGGCAGCCACGCTGGGCACGGCGGCTGAGGTGGCCGAGGCGGCGGCGCGCGGGCGGCGGCTCGCCGGTGCTCACAGTGCTCGCCGCCACCGGTGAGGGGCGGAGGAGAGGGGAGGCGGCGAACCCGGAGAGAGACCCGGCCTTCCGACCAGCGAGTGGGCGGCGGCGGCGGAGAGGCGCACGCAGGCGGCGAGGGAGGGCCGAGAGCGGCAGCGAGTTGGGGAAAAGAAAGAGGAGAGGTGCGGTGCGAAAGGGCCTCGGTGAAGGCTTTTATATCCGAGGAGAGGAGGGGGAAGGCCGGCGGCCGGAGAGAGGAGGCGGCGAAAATTGCGGCCGCAATTAGGGGGTTAAATGGGGAGGAAACGGTCGGCAATTAGAGGGGAGTCATTGGGGGGTGTCAATGCGCCATCAAACGGAATCAAACGCGAAGAAAATGGCCGGCAATCAAAGCTTTAATTTCGGCTCTAATGGAGAAGAGAGAGAATGAGGGGAGGAAGAAGAAGGGGAGGTAAAAGAAACATATGATGGGTGGGCCCACCCGTCGGTGAGAGAGAGGTGAAGGGGTATGGTGCGGCCGGATGGATGACACGTGGCAAGTGAGATGATCTCGGCCGTTGAATTGAAATGAAGGGGTAAGTGACTTTGGGTGGCTAGGATTAGATCATGTGATGGATGGATTGAATACGGGTGCGACACGTGGCAAGGATTAAATTGAATTTTATTTTCGGATTAATTTTCAGAAAATACTAGAAACTTTATAATTGCTTGGAAAAATAATAAATAATATTTAAAAATTCCCGAAAATTCATAGAATATTCCTGGAGACAAATTAAACTTAATAAAAATATTTTAATTTCGGATTTGTTTTAAATCATTTTATAAAATTCCTTTTATCTTTTAAAATTGATTTTAATTCCATAAAATTCTTAAAATTATTTAAAAATTCAGGGAAGATTGGGAAAAATAAAATAAACTCTTTTTGGCTTTATTAAAATATTTAAATTACATTTTCTTGTTTTAAATTTTGAAATAACTCTAAAAAAACCCAAATAAAAGCCATTTGCTTTAAAATAATTAATTTGAATTAAAATTTTTGAAAACTCAAAATTTTGGGATGTTACACACACCACGAGACTTGGCATGATAGGGGGCAACTTAAGTGCGGCCACTGCTCCAGTTGTCATTTTCCCCCACGTCCTCTTCCCAATCGTTCTCGTCCTTTCGTAGGCCTCGCTTTGCCTCCATCCCCCGCCCACATCCCTCCGCCCATTCCATCCCCATCGCCTGCCTCCCACTGCCCCTCCAGCCCCCCCCCTCTAGCCATTAGCTTAATGCATAAATGAATTCGTGCTTTACGTCAACAATGTAATGGGGATTTCCATCCACCTAGTTCAATAATCTTTCTATTGTTTGTCCGACCTCTAATTCTACAAATTCTGAAGTACCTATTTAATTTCACTTCGTAGTGAATGTAAACAATGGAGTATTGGCATGTGCTTTCTGTAAACATTAGAATATCCTATCATGTAGTTACATAAGAAGTATCATAATATAGGTGAGGTATAGCAATAATATCAATAATATAGGTGATGCATATCAGTAATATCCAACAACTATTTGGTACTGTTGAAGTTTCAAAATGCTAGTTTGTGAGTCCATTTCAAAGCCGACTATCCGGCCGGTAAACCACTCAATGATCTCGATGAACCAAAGCCGCTGCACAAGGTTATCAAGAAGTACTTGCGTGTTGTCCTCTCCAGGTTCTCCCAAATCGCTCTTTCAATTGAAACTTTGTTTGATCTCTTGACGCTTTCAGTGGAGGAAGTGACTAGGAGACTCAAGGTGGCGGAAGATCAGCTAGACCTAGTGCCCATCGCTGGTGCTAGCGGGAAGCTGCTTCTCACGGAGGAGTGGTCTGCGCGGATGAGGGAGCGGTAGCCGGGGAGGGATCCTCTGGCTGCTTCTACAGAGGAGAGAACTGAGGAGGGGATTGAGAGTGGGTGGGGAGAATGGGAGATGGCTTGGAAGGTGAGGGAGCGAGCATGTAATCATGGATGCTCTTAACGGGTTAAGTTTGGTGCGGACGGGGTAAAATCGTAACAAAACATCAGAAGGAGCCCAACAACCCAAAATCAGCAAGCACAGATCTCAAAGAACATCCTATGGCTGAAAAAATCGACTGGTATTCAGGTAGTTCTCAGTTGCCTGAGAATTAGCATTCCTGATAGCGAAAACAAAACTTTTGGCTGTCTGTTTTTGTACAGTAATTTTTTGCCTTTGAATAATATCACCGTACAAAAATATGAAAAGAGCCTCAGGAAGAAAGTCGTACAGTTGGCTTTATTCAATAAACAGATAAGAATATTAATTCATAGGTCCATAGACATTGGTCGACATTATACATGGCGCCCCTGCCCCAGGACATGTAGTCTCAGGAAGAACGTCGCGTAGTTGCTTGTTCTTTTATTTGGCGAAGGTGTTCTATCATAAGCCACACGACGGTTGTAAGCTCACCGCCACTGCTGAGCTTCTTGGCATGGGACTCCCCGTTGCACCGGTTGGCCGCGTAGGCTAGAAAGTCGATCCACAGGTCAAACAACACATCCACTGCATCGTCCGTACGGAGAAGTATCTTGGCAATCTTACGTGCATACTTGAGCCGAGGTACTTTAGGGAATGATGAGAAGTAAGCCTTCCCTTCCTTGCCGAGTATGATGCCGGCAAGCACCTCTGTCCTGCCGGAAGGATGGATGAGGAGGCGCTTACGATTGCTTCTGCATAACTCTCTCAGATTGTCGCAGGTTTTCTGGTACAGCCAGTTTTGAGGAAGGCCTGGTAGCATGTAGGGGCGATCCACGAGGAGGAACATCATGTAGTTGGACAGCGTCCTGATTGCCTCCACACGGGGCGCCGCATCTTCTGCCTTGGCTTGCTGGCTCAGGAACAAGTCGGTGGCGATGTGCCAGGTGATGACGCTCTCGTGGAAGTCAACTCCGTGCCACTCCTCCAGTTCTTTGTACAGCCCAGGGCGCCTCTTCTCATCCAGCGCCAATGCACCCCAATTGTGCCTGAACAAGCCCATTGTGTTCAGATCCTCCAGCGAGATCATGGTGTCCATCTCCTGTGCACGCTCCTTGATCTCCTCTGGAATCGCAACGGTCCACGAGTAATACTTCCTGTCCCACCACTCGCTGAACCGCAGCACCTTGGCCAAACTGTCGAGCCAACGACTCGTCATGTCGACCTGTCGAGTGGAAAATTGCAGCATGTTGTACTGCTTCATCTTGCCCGACCACATTCTTGAGCTTCCCGCCATGATCTTGGCAGGCCGGCCAAGAGAAAGAACCGCACGGCGAAGCCGATGCCACCATCCGCCGAAAAGAGCGGCGCGCCGAAGCCAATCCCATCGCGTGGCACACAAGAAGGCAAACGCCCAGCTCGACCATAGCGCGCCCAGCGCCGATTTCGTCTCGAGGACGAGGGCGCCACCCAACAAGACGTAACTGATGGCAACATCAGCTCTTCTGTGACCATCTTTGCCACTGAACTGGAACAGCAACAGCGAGGCGACGATGGCGAGCGGTGAGACGACACGGATGCAGTAGCCAAAAGAAGTGTGCATCACGTTTGCCTTGGTGTACAGGATGTCGTACATAAGGGAGAGCTCCATCTCCATCACCGTCCACATGCGCTCGCGGTCTTCCATAAGGTCCAAAATTACTTTGATGTCCGGGTTTTCTGAATCCGCCTTGATGATCACGGAATCAACTATCCCACGCTTGCAGATATGAAACAGGGAGTGAGCACGCTGCAGAAGGAATTCGCCATCGACGTCCTGAGCGCCCCTCAAGTGCCCTTGATGCTCAGTGTGAAAATGTTTACGATGCTGCTGAAGTTGGCGCACCTGAGCGTCCATATCCTTGAGAGAGCTCCGGATGCTGCTGAAGTTGGCGCACCAGAGCGCCAATGTCCTCTCCCCGTACTTGACAACACCAACGACGAACATCAGGACGGCGGCCAGCAAGAGCAGGATCCCGCTGCCGGCGATATGCTTGTAGAGGACATATCCGGCTCCCAGCACCTGCACCACCAGAGTTACAAAGTGACGCTTCCAGAGCTTGTTGTCCTCCAGGGCGTAGGCGGTGATGTTGTCCTGGCCGCCGAGGTGCAGCAGGAGGAACGGCGCCCAGAACGCGACGAGCGGGTGCTCGTCTGGCTCGCTGCTGAGGGAGAGGTAGCCGATGGCGTATATCGCGGTGGAGTCGGCCAGCTGGTACGCCAACCAGAGGGGGAACCGCAGCACGGCAGAGGTTTTACGACGACGGATTCCGGCGAAGAGGAGGAGGACAACCTGCAACGAGAGGCTCAACAGTACTAGAATCTGGATCGCCCAACGATTCCAAAAGTCCATCGGCCCTCCAGCCATTGTTGCGAGCTCCGCGCAGTCCTACAAGCACTGTAAGTAAAATTAAGCGATGCATGCGTGCGTGCGAGGAAGTTGACAATCATGATGAAAATAAGGCGCGCAGCCGTGCGGTTTACATGAGCTACAAGATCGCAAAGTTGCCGTGGTACCTTCTAAGTGGTCACTTCACCAGTCATTACCTGTAGCTAGCTAGCGCTGGTAGTACCGTAGTAGCAGTACACTGTAGAGTCAGGATGCTATTGACTCCTATGTTGGAGTAGCTAGCTAAGTAAGGAGCAAGATCTAGCTACCCACTTCGAACAAGAAACCAAAAAAGAAGAAGAAGAAACTAATAACACAATTGGTGATGAATGACGTAGGTGATGATGTTAAACAAAAAGTTACATCCGATGTTAAACAAGAATCTATTTTGCACCCTTTGATTTTGTCTCTCCTAGTTCCTTCAGGAGTAGCCCTTGAAATCTAGTGGCTGGGGTGGGTCGAGAAGTATGAATGGAGAGCAATCTCTTCCTCTTGGCCCTTGAAAGCAGTACCTTTCTGGAATCTCCTCACCAACTGTTGAGGGCGCCTGTAGGCTAATCACCGATGAGACGAAGTAGACTTCTGGCGGGGTCGATAGTGATCTTGGCTTGTTTCAGAAGTTCCTCACGCAACACAATAATTTGTCAATGCACATTGTGTTCTGGGAAATTTGAAGTAGCACATGACCTGTTTGCATATTAGAATCTTTCTTTAGACTTGGCTTATTCCTTATCTTATGCCACATTTCCTTCTGTTTTCCAATTCTTTCTAGTAGAATAGTAATCTGCTTGTGCCCAAGAATACCAAGCTAGTAACGTCAATGGATCGCTAATTCTGGTAAATTTGAAGTAGCACATGACCTGTTTGCGTATTAGAATCTTTCTTTAGACTTGGCTTACTCCTTATCTTATGCCACATTTCCTTCTGTTTTCCAAGTCTTTCTAGTAGTATAGTAATCTGCTTGTGCCCAAGAATACCAAGCCAGTAACGTCAATGGATCGCTAATTCTGTCACCTGTTGACATTTCTGAGAGAAGAAAGACACGGTGTTATCAATTTACTACTTGTGAATTGCAGCCCCCTCCAAAAAAAAACAGCTACAACTTCAGGTGATTCAGAGTGCAACTAAGTGTAGCACTCTCAATCAACTATAGTTGCAGCCCCCCTTCAAAAAAATCAACTGCAATTTTAGTTGATTGAGAGTGCAACTTGAGAGGACATGTGAGAGGTGCTCCCATTTTTGTGATGAGTAATTGACTCGTGTTCTGGAAAGTTTGAGTTTGATTTGGTTGGTTCGCGCCAAGTCGGCGCATAGCGCAGTCTAGTACGTTTGGACTTGGTCGATCGCGGGTTCGCACCAAGTCGGTGCATAACGCGTCTCGGTTCGGTTGGACTTGGTCGATTGCGGTCGGATACTGGCTTGGTACGTTAGGATGGCTGTTCTTATTCTCAATCGGTCGTTTGGGTATTTCATGCATGAGTATGGTTCATTGATGCTAATGTTGATTATATTGCTTCGAGCGGTGCTATATGATGGTTTGCTTATCTGTGTGGTTGCATGACTTCGGAGCTAGGTCGTGGTGAGGCGGTGGAGGATCGGGACTAGGCACAGGAGGTGTTGAGGTCCAGACGGTCGGAGACGTCGAGGATGATCGAGGCTGCTGAGGTGGTTGCGAACCGGGAGACGAGGAACCGGGACTGGAGCTACCGGAGGTGGACACGACCGGCGGCGAGATGGATTGAGACTAGACTCGTGGAGGAGTCGAGGTTCGCATACGGATACGGTTGCGATCGTGTGCGACGGAACGGACCGGGACTAGACTCAGGAGGAGTCGGAGGTCTAGTCGGTCGGAGTCAGGTGCGGTCGTGCGTGATCGACAAGAAAAGAGGAAGCTTCCAGGAAGGTGCAGCAGGGGCATTTCGGTAAAATGCGCAAGGCTGCAAAATGGAAGCGGATTCAGTTGAGGCTAATGGGTAAAGTGCTAACGGGTGAAGCAAATGAAATCCGGTTGTGGAGGCTATAAAATGAGAGGTTTAAGGTTTGGAGTGTGGACATCCTGGTTCACTCCTCTTTTGATGTAAATGGATTTCTAGGGTTTTAAAAAGGGCTTTTGCTTTACTTTTCCTTTCCTCTTTCTGTTTAGGAGTTGGTGGAGAGGTAGTGGCAGTGTTGCTTTCTGTTTTCCTGGACTGCGTGTGTTTTGCTGTGGGTGTGTTCGTGCGTATTAGTGCCCTTAGGATGTGAGGATGAGTGGAATTGGATGCATTCTTGTAATCATATTAAGCATTTGTATCTCTGTATCAAGATCAATATAAGAATGAATGTATTTGAGCTCCTTTTATTTTCAGTTCTTCGTTGTGCTTTTGCTTTTCCAAGTCTTTCTAGTGGTATATATAATAATCTGCTTGTGCCCAAAAATACCAAGCCAGTAACGTGAATGGATCGCTACTTCTGTCAAGAATAGCGTGTTGACATTTCTGAGAGAAGAAAGACACGGTGTTATCAATTTACTACTTGTGAATTGCAACCCCCTCAAAAAAAATAGCTGTAACTTCAGGTGATTTAGAGTGCAACTAAGTGTAGCACTCTCAATCAACTGAAGTTGCAGCCCCTAAAAAAAATCAACTGCAATTTTAGTTGATTGAGAGTGCAACTTCAAGTGATTGAGAGATAAAAAAATTTCAGCCACCTTTGCAATAGCCACTCCCTAAAGATTTAAGGTTTGTTTATCTCCATATTCTCATTTTTCAGCTCTTACTTCTTATTTTCGGAGAATCCACTTCTCTGATTTTCTGAAAATCTACAGCTAACTAAATTTTTTTTAGCTAGTAGGTTGGCTCAACAAATAAAAGGAGGGATTAGAGGCAAATAGACCAGATACCCCTTAACACTTCAATTCTTTTTGTATCTTACTCCTTTCAATTTATACATAGATTTCTGAAATTTCTTCACGAAACATGTTTTTGATCGGCAATAATTTCTTTAGATTCTGAACTACCTTTGCCTCCTCTGTTCACCGATAGAATCTCAATTACGTATCGAAAACTCTCAATACAAATAAACTGCACTTATCCGACCCATACTGACAAATGTTAACACATAAGATGCAGAAACTCTGAACAAAGCCAACAGATCATTACACCACTACAGTTTATCACGCCATTTGTAATCCACAATCTAATCGCTTTAGGATCGTATGGCGTGTCGAGAGGATGAATGATTGCCTCCACTTTTTAAAATCTGAAACTAAAAAGTCAAACCAGAAGAAAAACAATCTAACTTTATTAGTTGTAGATCTCGATTGCAACACGCCGATCGCTTGTTGGACCGCCGCTCTATCTTTCTTCATGTAGTCGAAATCTCCTCCACTCGAAAGCTTCACCGCTTGAACATTCGATTGCTCAAATGAGAACAAGTCAAGGCAACACCGTGTTGTGCTCGCTTGATTGAACACGATGACTAAAGACATCGAGCTCATGGCATGCAAGATCGTGATGTGTTAGCAGACCGTCGAAGGTGCACAAAACCAATGCTCAGAAAACACGTCGCCGATACCAACTATCTTTCCTTGGAATAGATGTGATCTATTATTTCTGTATCATGTTTTGTCTACAAAATGCCCCCACGACACCCCTAAATACCCTAACACAAAGCCCTAAACCATGTCTTCATCAAACTGGACACGCAATCCTATCTCTTCCGGAAAATAAGGGTTCCGAAACCCTTCCGAACACGAGTTTTAACCAAATTCCAAACATTCCAAGTTATGGATTCCTTCCACAACTCCTAACTCATCACGTGACGAAACCTCCGGGATGCACCTCCTGTATCTTCATCACGTATCACCCATATCACGTGTTGAAGCCTTTGGGACTGCACCTCCTGTATCTTCTCCACAGATTATCCACCTTTAATTTCCACGTGCTCTAGCATGAGCTCGACCACCTCACGTGACAACCTCAACCGCCTGGATCTCAGATTTTCCCTCCTAGTCCCGGTCTTCCTCGTCACCGACAATGATCATCTCCACTCCAAATTACACATCAAAAACCAAAGAACGTTCTCCCTGACATAAGTTCTCTACAATTTGACCGACATCAGTCCACACACGCAAACCACACCATCGTCTATCAAGAACCACAAACCAGATCAACCACGACCACGAACTCTATCGCTTTCTAGAATTCTACCTCAGACTACCCAGTAAAACTGATCTGACCGCCATGCATAGCCGGTCAGACCGCTATTGCATATATACTCGAAGCCTACGAGTACAGACCACAGCGCCCAAACCAATCACAACGCCTACGACTACCAAGTACCACGACCATCCGTCTGCTGAGTACTTCCATTTTTCGAGTATCGAATCCTTCGAGTATTGTTCACCGATCTCTGCTACAGTACTCTTCCGAGTACCGACCACTGCTACAACACCGACCGCCGATCACCGATTGCCATCTACAGACCAGACAAACCACTGGCCCAACATAAGTACTTGACGTACTCAAAGATCGTAAGAGATGAAGCACTTGTACCGATAATGAAGTCTACAAGTACTGATCAAAAAGCCTACAACAATCGATCGTAAAGCCTTCGACTACCGATTGCGAGGTCTACAACAACTGACTAGAAAACCCAAGACAACGACAGTAGACTGCAAAGGCTACGAGTAGTGATCACAGAGTCTTCGATTATTGACCAGTAAATTTTTGATTATCGAGTACTGTAGTTACGACAATGAAAAAGTACTGTAACTACGACCATGAAAAATTACTGGAGCTACAACTTACCTACTCTGACTACCGACTGATTCACTATAGCTCCGACGGGTTCATTGTAGCTCCAAACATCATGGTCATTGGTCGATTTGCCATGGTCGAAGCTGGATGTGGTTGAAATCTAATATGATTGAAGTCTGTCGTGGTTGAAAACTGTGGTCACCGTACAAAAATATGGAAAGAGTCTCAGGAAGAAAGTCGTACAATTGGCTTTATTCAATAAACATATAAGTATATTATTCAACGTCGATAGACATTGGTCGATCGACATTATACATGCCCCCCGCCCCAGGATATGTAGTCTCAGGAAGAAGGTCGCGTAGTTGCTTTTAATTTTATTTAGCAAAGGTGTATCATAGAATTTTTTTTAATAATTCATATTTTATTCGAAAATAACAGAAATATGCCCACGCAATTTTTTTTACAGAAATGGGCTCCAGTTGCCCAACCGCGTAACGCCCAACGGCTGCGCGACAGGTTCTAGTCGCCCAACCGCCTAACAGTTTGGCGACTACGTTTACAGTTGCTCGGCTGTTCAACAACTGTGAACATGGGAACTCCATTTGTGATTTTAGTACGTTATGAATGGTACATAATCTGTTAGATTCACAATAACAGTTTGCGATCGTCGTATGTTGTTATAGTGCAAGAATTTTTGTGAAAATTTTTCTGAAAACGATTGAAATAACAATAATTGATAAGTACGAAGGTATGCGATATTGTGATACAATCGGGAATTCATACACGGACAAGAATTTGTTTGTTAATGTTGTTGGATGACTTGCTATGCGAATAATTGCATGTGAAAAGATGAGGAAATCCTCTTGTCTGAAATAAAATAGACTTCATAGTAAAGTTGAGAGTAACACGGCACGTAGGGTTTGGTTACATGTATAAGAAAGAGCATCATGTACGATGCAACAAACCGAACTACTCCTATAATACATATACACCTTTTTGGAACGGAACAAAATTCGACATTCAGGGGAGTAGTTAGTGCGGGACAACCCAACCTACTGTGTGGACTGGAGCTATTTTTCCTTCCTTACGAGCTCGGCGTTGAACTCCTTGGCGGCATCTTTTGCTTTGGATGTCATTTCTCCCTTTCTCTCGCATTCTCTGCGCGTGACGCCTCGAGATGAGTTTTTGTCTCCCAATGTATACGCACAGTTTGCTCGTCATTGCGGCACTCCTCATCCCAAATCTCGTAGGCCCTTTTGACGTTCCACTCCTCGAAGCCGAGAGCCCAGTGATCATGTAGGTGTATCTCTAGGTCGATCCACTTGCAGTAGCCACATAGGAGTTCCGGGGACTGTGGACAGACGAGAGACATTGTTAGTGCGTACTTTAAAGAGAAATAGTAGGGGAACACATCGAATCGGTCCTTACCGATTGCCGATAGTCTGCTCATGTCGCAATGCAATGATTGGGATAGTCATGCGATGTTTGCGCAACCCCATAACACATGCCCAGGTGGCGTTGCTTAGACTTGAAGAATTTGCATGGGTCTCTACACCAACATAGGGGCAGCGCCTCCCTCTTGGGCGGGTGTTACAGCAAATGCTCGGTTGGAACATTAGGATGGGGTTGTTGCTACGGGGACGTCATTATGGGAGTCGACCTTCTAGCATTCTAGTTTGTGGGTCTCTCCCCATTGTTTCATCATCTTGTGATATTGTGATAGAATCGAAATTCATAAATGGAGGAGAACTTACTTTTTCATGTTGTTGGACGACTTGCTACGCGAATAATTGAATGCAAAAAGAAGAGGAGATGTGCTTGTCTGAATTAAAATAAACTTCATAATAAAACTGGGAATAATACAACGCATAGAGTTTGGTTACATGCATAACAAAGAGCATCATGCATGATACAACAAACCGAATTACTCCTATGATACATATGCACATTTTGGAATGGAACTAAATTGACCTTGGGGAACTAGTGCGAGATGGCCCGACCTATTGCGTGGATGGGGCCATTTACCTTCCTCATGAGCTCGTTGAATTCCTCAATGGCCTCTTTTGCCATGGCTGCAATTGCTCTCTTTTTCTCGTACTCTCTCTCTAGCGAGCCTCACGCTCCCTGTGTGTGCACGCCTTGAAATGAGGTTTTGTCTCCTGACGTATAAGCTTGGTTTGCTTGTCATTGTGGCGCTCCTCCTCCTAGATCTTATAGGCCCTTTTAACATTTCACTCCTCGAAGTCAAAAGCTCACTGGTCATGTGGGTGGATCTCTAGGTCGATCCACTTGTGGTAAGCACATAGCGGTTCTGGGGACTTTGGGTAGACGGGAGAGGTTATTAGTGCGTACTTTAAAAAAGAAATAGTAGGGGTAACACACTATAACTGGTCCCTACCGGCTGCCGATAGCTACTCGTGTCCTGACGGTGGTCGGAATAGTCACATGAGTAGTTTGTGCCACCCTAGTAACACATGCCTAGGCTGAGACGCTGCTTAGACTTAAAGAACTTGCACGGGTCCCTGCACCAACATAGGGGCGACGTCTCTCCCTCGGGCGGGTGTTGCGGCGAACACTCGGTTGGAATATTCGGGATAGGGTTGTTGCTATGGGTGATGTCATTGTGGGGATCTGATCTCCTGGCACACTCCGTTTGTTTGGCCCGTGCCACAATAGCCCTTGCTTGTTCGTCGCGGGCAGCAATAGACCTTGTTAATTCGCGGGTCTCCTCCCATTACTTCATCATCTTGTCCCACTGTTTCTTTTGCCTCTTGTCCATACCGACGTGGTGAAGCAAGCTTCGGTGTAGTGTTGGGTTTAGTTGCGTAGTATTCTCTCCCAGATCTCTTCCACCTCCTTTTATAAGCCAAAGGGTTAGTATAGTGTGGTTTTGTTTCATGTGAGTAGCCTGCGAGGCAAGTGTAGTCTTGTCGTTCGAAAAAGTTGTTAGCAGAAAGCTGGCCAATCTGGTTTTCTCATTGTGCAAAGTTGCACCCTTTGGTATTGTCGAAAGCAACCGCCCGTGTGATCTTGTCATTGCAAAAGCTGCCCTATGTGGTCTTGTCACGCATAAAGTTGCCCAATTTGGTGTAGTCTCTGCGCAAAGCTGGCCCGTCTAGTCTTGTCACTATGCAAAGCTAACCCGTCTGGTCTTGTCGCTACGCAAAGCTGCCTTGGGTGGTCTAGTCGCTGCACAAAGCTACCCCTGTCTGGTATAGTCACTGCGTAAAGCCGCTCCATCTGGTCTTCTCACTGTGCGAAGCTGCCATGTTTTGTCTTCTCACTGCGTGAAGCTGCACCCTTTGGTCTTGTCAGTATGCAAAGTTGGCCCGTGTGGTCTTGTCGCTGCGCAAAGCTGCTCTGTCTGGTCTTCTCATGAACGGTGCCGACACCGTAATACATTTTCAATGTAGTGGGTATCGGTATATCAAGTTTGCACGCACATATTTCAATGTTGCAACTAGTCAAATCGCATCGCACATTATGGAACTATTGATGTATTGTAATTTACATTTCAATAGCCGTTCGCATATCATAACCAACTACACTACCCTCATAGCATTAACTACCTATCGACAGACCGCGCACCGACGCCGCTCTTGTCGCGCTGCTCGAGCTCTCTCCTATTACAAATAATACCTAATGAGTTTCCACAATTTACATGACATGTTGATTTAAATGCCAATATACCAATAATAACGGTACACATGATTTTCCAATATATTGACGACATTACATTCATTCGTAATTAATCATAAATGTTTCGTACTGTTTTGTATAAAGTAAACTATTTAATTCGTATAAAAGTATTGACTGAATTTTGAATAACTATAAATTTCTACGGAGGCTTAATTTGTACGTATCATTGACTAAATTTTCTACAACTACAATTTTGTACGGATAATAATTTGCTACGGACGATAATTTTCTATAACTATGCTCACTAAATTTTCTACAACTACATGTTTCTACGGCTGTTAATTTTGTATAACTAGATTGACTAAATTTTCTATATCAAAATTGTACTATATTTTTCTACAGTTTTAATTTTCTATGGATACTAATTATGCCTGGTAGCATGTCGGGGCGCCGCATCTTCTGCCTTGGCTCGCCGGCTCCTGCTGAGGAACAAGTCGGTGGCCATGTGCCCAGGGCGCTTCTTCTCATCCAGTGCCAATGCACCCCAATTGTGTTCAGATCCTTCGGCGAGATCACGCTGTACATCTCCTGTCCCACCACTCGCTGAACCTCGGCCAAATTGTCGAGCCCACTGTAGAGTCAGCATGCTAATTGGCTCTGTTTTTTTCAGCTTCTAAAAGCTGTTTTTCGGTTTTTCTATAGTAACTAGCTTTTAAATAGAGTATTTTTTGAAGATAAGGTCTACTAGTTAATTGTAGTACATACTTTATTGACTTTATTTATATTGGCAAAAATTATATATGAGTTTATGTTACTCTGTAATCTCTCGTACAAACAGCCTAAAAGTCACAAGTCACAACCAAAAACCATAAACCGCAGCTAAAAAGAACAGGCCTATGGACTCCTATGTTGGAGTAGCTAGCTAAGTAAGGAGCAAGCAAGATCTAGCTACCCACGCATGGTTGCAGGTGCTTTGCATCTTTCAGACCAACTCATCATTTGGTAGCTTGTCAATACTAAATTTGAAATCAAGGGATTAAGTTACTTGTAGCTAGCTAGCACTTGGAGTACCGTACTAGCAGTACACTGTAGAGTCAGCATGCTATTGACTCCTATGTTGGAGTAGCTAGCTAAGTAAGGAGCAAGATCTAGCTAGCTACTCACTTCGAACAAGAAACCAAAAAAAGAAGAAGAAATTGATAACACAATTGGTGATGGATCACGCATGGTTGCAGGTGCTTTGCATCTTTCAGACCAACTCATCATTTGGTAGCTTGTCAATACTAAATTTGAAATCAAGGGATTACGTAGATAATTTGAAATCAGATCGACTAATGCTATCTACATGTAATTCATATATAACTGCATAAACCAAACTCTAACTTCAATTAAAACATGCAGATGCACACAAGTAAATCACCCCCTCCCCCATCTAATTTGTAGTCCACATCTCATCAACAAATAGAAGATTTAAACCCTAGGTAACCAAGAGACTAGCACAACCAATAATCAACAAATTAGCACTACAAATCGACACCTGAAACACCAGAAGAGAGGAAAAATCGACGCAAAATAGAAGCCCCAAAAAACCATAGAGTTACAATAATACCTGGTAAATAATTAGAATCAGCAGCATAGTGTATCCCAAAGAACCATTGGTCAGTACTATGACGGGAAGCATATTCCTTATGATTTTTAATTCATAAATCAGAGACACATGAACCATTGCATAGCACCCGGAGCAATGTCAACAGCACAAAAAATTGTGAACGTAATCAACAAATTAGCACTACAAATCGACACCTGAAACACCAGAAGAGAGGAAAAATGACGCAAAATAGAAGCCCCAACCTCCCCAAAGTAGCTGTTGCCTTCAACGCCGGCAACCACCAGATGGTGATTGTCTCTCTCTGCCCCACTACTGGAGAAATCAGCACACGAGAGCAGACGTCGTCGAGCAAACAAGGAGTCTGCCGCCGGATGCTGCTAAGCACCACCAAGTCGCTACCTCGTCGGACCCCGCTCTTGTTCTCTGCACTCTTCCACTCTCATTGTTCAGACAAAGGAGAGAGACAACAAGGTGAGCTGTCCTAACAAAATAATGGGCCAGATCAACACAGAGGAGCCCAATAGCAATCCAGCCCGTACTTTATTCAAAAGACAAGAAATAGAACATATGAGATAAGTATTAGGCTCATAGACATAAGATGGGGATGCAGCAATCTCATCTGCATGCATGATTCATGGCTTCCCTTGTGACGAGTGTGTTCAACCAGAAGCCACACGACGGTTGTGAGCTCACCGCCACTGCTGAGCTTCTTGGCATGGGACTCCCTGCTGCACCGGTTGGCCGCGTAGACCAGAAAATCCCTCCACACGGAAAGGAGCACTCGTAACGAATCGAACTCTCGTCTTTTGTCCTTGTCATTCTTGATCAGTATTTTGGCGACGTCAGTTGCATAAGAGAGACGAGGAATTTCAGCGGTGGGTTCTAATTCCTTTCTGTGTAGGATGGCGGCAAGCTTCTCTGTGTCCTTTCCGTGTAGACTAGAGAGAGAATTGGGGCCATCACGAAGGCGGAACAGGTTACTGCTGCTGGGAGCTGGGCTCTCAGCATCTTCACACCATATGTCCACCAAATTCTGACAGGTTCGCCGGTACAACCTGGTCTGAGCAAGGCCCGGTAGCATGTATGGGCGTTCAACTAGGAGGAACATCATTTAGTTGGATAGCACCCTGACTGCCTCCTCACGGTGTGCTTCGTCTTTCTTGAGCTTGGCCTCGGCGAGGAAAACGTCGGTGGCGATGTGCCAGATGATGACGCCCTCTTGGAACTCAACGCCTAGGTAGCCTTTGAGAGGTTTGTACAGTTTACACTTTTCCAGTGCCTCCTGACCCCAATTCTTCCTGACCATGCCCTGCGTGCTCACTTTCCCTTCCCTGGGCAATTTAACTACGTACCTGAACAACCTCTTCTTCAGGTCCTCTGAAACCTCAGCGGTCCCGGAGTGATGCTTCCTGTCCCACCACTCCTCTTGTCCCAGCATCCTGGCCAATCTACCGAGCAGAGGGCTGTCCCATGGTGAGTAGAGGGCTTTCCTTTTGCTGGGACGAGTGCACAGGTGCAACATGTCGTACAGCCCCATGGCGCCAGACCACCTCCTTGCCGATCTCAGGTAGCCACGACGGAGCCGGTGAAGATATACAACCGCACGACGGAGGCGCTCCCATCTTCCGGCGCACAAAACCGCATGTCGAAGCCACTTCCATCGTGTGCCACACAGGAAGGGAAGCGTCCAACTCGACCCTAGCGCGCTCAATAGCGATCTCGTCTCCAGGAGGACGGCACCAGCCAGCAATACGTAGGTGATAGCAACATCAACCATGCTGTGACCATCATGAGTAAATAAGGCGCGCAGCCGTGCGGCTTACATGAGCTAGAAGATCGCAAAGTGGCTGTCCTACCTTCTAAGTGATCACCAGAACGTTACTTGTAGCTAGCTTGCAGCCTAGCACTTTATGTGTTGAAAATAATCTTGTTTAGAAGTTATATTCAAGGTTTAGTCACGATCGAAATCAAATAGTCAAACTCGTGTTGAAGTGGTAGTCGAAGCCGAGTTGTAGTCGGAGTCGGAATCGAGTTGAAATTTTAGTCGTAACCCGAGTAGAAGTCGTAGATCAAGGTATAAAAAGGGGAAGAGTCATGTAACTAGAGGTGCACCGAAATGGCGAGAAAAAAGTGTGAGAAAAGAGGAGGAAAAACCATCGAGTATCGATTTCATCGTGTTCTCGCAGACGTGGTCGTAAAACGACTTACGACCACGGCAAACCAGAAGTAGACATGGTCGAAGGGCGATACGACCACGGCAGAAGGAGCTGAACGTGGTCGGGAGGTGCTACAACCACAACAGTGCAAGGTGAACGTGGTCGATAGGAGTTACGACCATGTTGTGAAGAAGTGAATTGGTCGAAGGGGCTTCGACCACGTTGTAAAGAACTAAACGTGGTCGGGAGGTGCTACGACCACGGCAGTGCAAGATAAACGTGGTTGGTAGGAGTTACGACCATGTTGTGGAGAAGTGAGCGTGGTCGAAAGGTGCTTCGACCACGTTGTAACGAGGCGAACGTGGTCGGAAGGTGCTTCAACCACGTTGTAACGAGATGAACGTGGTCGGAAGGGGCTTCGACCATGTTGTGAGGAAGTGAATGTGGTCGAAAGGGTGTTTCGACCGCGGTGAACAGTGATCGATAGAAACACTGTGTGGTCGTAGGGAGCTATGACTACAGTAATTCAAGCAAGGTCGAAGGAAGGGTAGCGCAGCGGCAGAGAACATGGTTGAAACTTCAGCAGAAGTTTACGACTACGAAGTCGAACCGATTGGAGGAGCTATAACGTGTTCGAAACGACTGTCTTTGTGGTTGTAAGACCGACAGAGTGGTCGTAACGCCACAGGAGGTGATCGTAGCCTCACGTATGTGGTCGTATGGCTGCAGACAGCGATCGTAGCGGTCGGAAAGGTCCTGGAGCACTCGTAAGGAATTGCAACATCATTTAGTATACCGTAGTAGTTCTGTAGTTGGTACACTGTAGAGTCAGCGTACTATTGACTCCCATGTTGGTGTAGCTAGTTAAGTAACACGGAATAAGATCTAGCAAACTACATTGAAAAATGATCCAAATAAACAAGAAATTAATAACACAATTGGTGAAGAATCACGCATGTGCTTGCATCTTCCAGACCCAACTCATCATTTGGCAGTTTGTCAATACTAAATTTGGAACCACGGGACTTGGTAGATATAAGTACAGTTTCAAACATGAGCCTACTTCCCAACTCGATCCATTGTGGTTATGTGTGACAACCGATCGATCTGATCTAATTTGGTAGGTGATACGTACCAATGATGCCAAACAAGAATAGGGTGTAAGGGGATCGAATTTGAAACGGATAATGGTTACGGCGCAGAGGAGTTCGATACCGAGTTCGTAACAAGAAAAAATAGCCTCAGTCAATGTAGTAGGTTAGGCCGTTTTAAATTAATCCCTTGAAGGTCCAATTTATTTCTATTTCAAAAATATGCATATGTATCGTAGAGTACTTCGGTTTGTTATATCGTGCATAATGTTGTTTCTTATGCATGTAACCAAACCTTGTGCGCCATGTTATTCTCAATTTTATTATAAAGTCTATTTTAATTCGCAACATCAAATTCCGTTGTCTTTTTGCATTCAATTCTTCTTGTAGCAAGTTATCCAACAACATGAGCGGTACTGTCTACCATATGTTCATTCTTATGCCTCATGTTGTACCACACAATCCACATATTACTCATATTTTCAGGATGCACTATATATCACTTCTAGGACTAGGTATCTAAATATTGTGCGAGTGCTTATGATAGATATATATGCTGAAATGTCAAGGATTATCAGTCCATATGTGTATTTACACTCAGTTCAAAACGATGGTGTCATATATATTTCATAGATAGATTCTCTATTTTTAAGTTATGATAGTTCGCGAGGGATTAACTTTAAAATATTTTTAAAAATATATATAATAAGAAAACAGACTCTAGTCGCCAAACAGTTGGGTGACAGGAGGCGCTATCGCCTAGTGGTTGGGGAATAACACCTATCGTCCGACCATTCGGTGATTGGTTTCCTGTCGCCCAACGGTACAGCTACAACCTTTCTGTTGCCAAACCGTTAGGTGACAAATTCTAGTTGCCCAATGACCGAGCGACAGGAGGCTACTTTTCCAGAAAAGCAAATCATATGTATATTTCTGTATTTTTAAATAAAAAATAGATTATTGAAAAATCCATGCTCAAAAAAGAAGAAGAAAAAATAAAACCAAATTGCACCAACCCTACTAGGTACTCAAAGTCCAAAGCGTACTTTATTCAAAAGACAAGCAATACAACATATGAGATACGTACTAGGCTCATAGACATAATATGGGGATGCAGCAATCTCATCTGCATGCATGATTCAGTTTAATTTATCTTGTAAATTGGCTAGTTGTAGGGCAATTTTAGTAGCATCCCAGGGTAATGTGGGTCCTGGGGTGTTACAGGGGCCATTTTACCTTCCTCGCGAGCTCAGCGTTGAACTCCTCAACGACCTCTTTTGCCAGGAAAATTTAATCATTTGCCACTCTTATGAGTAGAGTGGCAACAGATTTGCCACCCTGGCTCACTTTCAGTGACTCAGACGGGCCCACATGTAAGTGACAGAGTTAATTGGTCAATCTTAAGAGTGGCAAAAAGTTGAAATCCCCCTTTTGCCATGGTTGCAATTGCTCTCTTTTTCTCGTACTCTCTCTCGCGAGCCTCACGCTCCCTGCGTGTGCACGCCTTGTAATGAGGTTTTGTCTCTTGACGTATAAGCTTGGTTTGCTTGTCATTATGGCGCTCCTCCTTCTAGATCTTATAGGCCCTTTTAACATTCCACTCCTCGAAGTCAAGAGCCCACTGGTCATGTGGGTGGATCTCTATGTCGATCCACTTGTGGTAAGAACATAGTGGTTCTAGGGACTATGGGTAGATGAGAGAGGTTATTAGTGCGTACTTTAAAAGAGAAATAGTAGGGGTAACACACTATAACTGGTCCCTACCGGCTGCCGATAACTACTCGTGTCCTGACGGTGGTCGGAATAGTCACAGGAGTAGTTTGTGCCACCCTAGTAACACAAGCCTAGGCTGAGACGCTGCTTAGACTTAAAGAACTTTCACGGATCCCTGCACCAACATAGGGACGACGTCTCTCCCTCGGGCTGGCGCTGCGGCGAACACTCGGTTGGAATATTCGGGACGGGGTTGTTGCTATGGGTGATGTCATTGTGGGGATCAGATCTCCTGGCACACTCCGCTTGTTTGGTCCGGCCGCATAGAGTTTTGCTTGTTCGTCATGGCAAAGAACATACCTTGCTAATTCGCGGCTCTCCTCCCATTACTTCATCATCTTGTCCCATTGTTTCTTCTGCCTCTTGTCCATACCGACGTGGTGAAGCAAGCTTCGGTGTAGTGTTGGGTTTAGTTGCGTAGTAATCTCTCCCAGATCTCTTCCTCCTCCTTTTATAAGCCAAAGGGTTAGTATAGTGTGGTTTTGTTTCATGTGAGTAGCCTGCGAGGCAAGTGTAGTCTTGTCGTTCGAAAAAGTTGTTAGCAGAAAGCTGGCCAATCTGGTTTTCTCACTGTGCAAAGCTGCACCCTTTGGTATTGTCATTAAGCAAATCTGGCCCGTGTGATCTTGTCGCTACGCAAAGCTGCACCATGTGGTCTTGTCGCTGCATAAAGTTGCCCAATTTGGTGTAGTCACTGCGCAAAGCTGGCCCGTCTAGTCTTGTCACTATGCAAAGCTGACCCGTCTGGTCTTGTCGCTACGTAAAGCTGCCTTGGGTGGTCTAGTCGCTGCACAAAGCTACCCCCGTCTGGTATAGGGCCTGTTCTTTTTGGCTGCGGCTTGTGACTTTTAGGCTGTTTGTACGAGAGATTATAGAGTAACAGAAATTTATGTGTGATTTTTACCGATATAAATGAAGTCAGTAAAGTATGTACTACAATTAACTAGTAGACCCTATCTTGAAAAAAATACTCTATTTAGAAGCTAGTTACTATAGAAAAGCCGAAAAACAGCTTTTAGAAGCTGAAAAGAACAGGACCATAGTCACTGCACAAAGCCGCTCCATCTGGTCTTCTCACTGTGCGAAGCTGCCATGTTTTGTCCTCTCACTGTGTGAAGCTGCACCCTTTGGTCTTGTCAGTATGCAAAGTTGGCCCGTGTGGTCTTGTCGCTGCGCAAAGCTGCTCTGTCTGGTCTTCTCATGAACGGTACCAACACCGTAATGCATTTTCAATGTAGTGGGTATCGGTATTACTAAAGTTTGCCTGCACATATTTCAATGTTGCAACTAATCAAATCGCATCGCACATTATGGAACTATTGATATATTGTAATTTACATTTCAATAGCTGTTCGCATATCATAACCAACTACACTACCCTCATAGCATTAACTACCTATCGACAGACCGCGCACCGACACCGCTCTTGTCGCGCTGCTCGAGCTCTCTCCTACTACAAATAATACCTAATGAGTTTCAACAATTTACATGACATGTTGATTTAAATGACAATATACCAATGATAACGGTACACATGATTTTCCAATGTACTGACAACATTACATTCATTCGTAATTAATCATAAATGTTTTGTACTGTTTTGTACAAAGTAAACTATTTAATTCGTATAAAAGTATTGACTGAATTTTGAATAACTATAAATTTCTACGGAGGCTTAATTTGTACGTAGCATTGACTAAATTTTCTACAACTACAATTTTGTACGGATACTAATTTGGTACGGATGATAATTTTCTACAACTATGCTCACTAAATTTTCTACAATTACGTGTTTCTACGACTGTTAATTTTCTATAACTAGATTGACTAAATTTTCTATATCAAAATTGTAGTATACTTTTCTACAGTTACAATTTTCTATGGATACTAATTATACGCTAAGTAAACTATTTACTTCACACAAAAAATATTGATTACAACATACAAAATTTTTTCCCTAGTAGAAGTAACTGAACCTCTCTTTTTCCACTCTCTCTCCTCTCTTCTCTTCTTTCTTTCTCTTTTCCCGCGAAGGACGACGGGTGAAGAACCTTATCCATACCCATCGCTCACGGGTACCCGTCACCCGTGAGTATACCCGTTTACTTGCGAACTGAGAGTCACCATCTGAAAGTTGAACTAATGACATGTACATATAAGCATCAACTGTTGCTAGCAAATATAATAGCTATCAAAAAAGTTTATAACAATAAATAGCAATTAGAGATATTGCTATGGCTACGCCACCTATCAATCTATATCGTGGGTAAACGGGCGGGGCGAGTACGGGTGAAGTTTACCCATACCCGTGCCCGTTTACCCGACAGGTAGAGTGTTTCCCTATTTCCATACCCGTGGGTAAAAAAAAATACTCCATACCCGACTCCATTAGAGTATTTACCCACAGGTATACGGGTAAACAGGCACAATTGACATCCCTATTAGAAGTCATCTCTATAAAAAAATATTTGCGCGGGTATATTCCTATTATTTCAAATAAAATATATATTATTTAGAAAAAAAACTCTTCTATCATAAGCCACACGACGGTTGTAAGCTCACCGCCACTGCTGAGCTTCTTGGCATGGGACTCCCCGTTGCACCGGTTGGCCGCGTAGGCTAGAAAGTCGATCCACAGGTCAAACAACACATCCACTGCATCCTCCGTACGGAGAAGTATATTAGCAATCTCACGTGCATACGTGAGCCGAGGTACTTTTGAGAAGTCAGTCTTCGCTTCCTGGTGGAGGTCGAGTATGATGCCGGCAAGCGCCTCCTTTGTTCTGCCGGAAGGATCGATCAGGAGGCTCTCACGATGGTTTCTCCATGTATCGCCCAGATTGTCGCAGGTTTTCTGGTACAGCCACTTTTGAGGAAGGCCAGGTAGCATGTAGGGGCGATCCACGAGGAGGAACACCATGTAGGTGGACAGCGCGCGCCCTGATTGCCTCCACACGGGGCGCCGCATCTTCTGCCTTGGCTCGCCGCCTCCTGCTCAGGAACAAGTCGGTGGCGATGTGCCAGGTGATGATGCTCTCGTGGAAGTCTACTCCGTGAAACGGCTTCAGTTTCTCGAACAGCCCAGGGCGCCTCTTCTCATCCAGTGCCAATGCACCCCAATTGTGCCTGAGCAAGCCCATTGTGTTCACATCCCGCGGCGAGAGAATGATGTCCATCTTCTGTGCACGCTCCTTGACCACCTCTGGAATCCCGATGGTCCTTGTGCGCCTCCATCACCACCATCGCCTCTATCCTCTCCAATGAGCCCCGTATGCCTCCACCTCCACCATCGCCTCCATCGGCCACCACCCACTAACAGTACTTTTTTTTTTTCTCATAAGTACTACGCTTTTCACTTATGAGAAAAAAATGAGTTGATATTAATGGTTGTTATTTCGTGCTTTTACAGTATGTGTCAAAGGTATTTGTAAAATTAGGCCAGGTAATATTACAATAGATGTAGTTTCTAAAATTTTAAATGTGGTTGTATTTTTGTGAGATATATACTGTGAAAAATGTGCATTGTACATGCACAATTACTAGTGCTACTTAAAAAAAAAGAGGAGTTGGCGGTTTGTTCTCGTTATATCCTCAACTTTTTCAGATGCAATTCACCATGAAATCGAACTCAGATACAATGTGGACACATGAAGAATTTGGGGATTTGGGAAGAGAATAAGTAGAAGGATACGAAGAGAGGAGACGGGGAAATCAGAAATCTATTTCCTTCTTGAACCGTACGTTTACGCAGTACTCGATACTTACACTCACACCAGCTCGCCCAACACTAACAGGCCCAATAGTAGAACAATCACTTATTTGGCCCACCTATTTTGAGTGGTTTTTGGTTAAAAATTAATGTAGCTAGTTGAAAATATAGCTGACGGTGGCTTATTTAACGTAATTAAATTTAAAAAAATTAAAAAGAGAAAAATATAGGTTACCCCGTCACGGACAGTAGAAATAAATATGGGAAAAAATAGAACCGACAAAAAAGCTCAAAAAAACCAAAAAATCAGAAAAAGACAAAATTATTGAATAATAAAAAATAAGCTAGAAACCACCTTCTTCTTCTTCCTCACTCTCTAACGTACGCCTCCCCAATGTCTCCATAACGGCCGAACACTGCCAACCCCTTGAGAAACCTGATATGAAGCACGTCTAATAGAACTCGGTAGTGAAGTCTACTAGATCAACACCTGCAAATGTACCGCGCTTGACCAGCCGCCTATCCGAAATCTCCTCCAGTATCGATCACATCTTCAGCAGTCAGTTCCACTGGACATGGAAGCGAGGCAAAAACAGGTGAATGATCAGCTAGAATGTGCTGCTTCAATTGCCAAACATGGAAAACATGATTGAGAATATGGCTGCGTTCAAGCAATTCCAGTTTGTAACCACCATGTCCAAGTTTGCCCACCACCATGTATGTTGCAAAGTATTTCAGAGCCTGTTTAGGGTAAGGCCTATTCACCACAGATGATTGAGAATATGGCTGCAACTTCAAATACACTTGATCTCCCACCATGAACTCCCTTGGTGATCTGCCCTTGTTAGCTATGTATTTCTGTAGGATCGTTGATAGTAATCAGAGAGAGTGAATGATAGCAGAGCACAGCGAAAACTATTTTCTCAAATTTTTGTCTTCTAATTTTTAATCCGCAAAAACCAAAAAATAACAAAAACAAAAAGCAAACTTTTTTCTGAATTTACTGTAGCATACTGTAGCCATTACTGTAGCAACGGGAAACAATTTCGGTCGAACAGCAAAACATTGTTTTTCTTTCAATCTAGCAATCGATTTTTAATTCAAACTAATTCATAAATATAAGCACACAAAAAATATAGCCAGAGATCAATGCATGGAGAATCACTAGGGATCAAAAAACTAAGAAAAAAAATAATATATGCGAATTAAAAAACTCACGAACTTTATTCAAAAACTGCAGAAACTATTCATCCATCCATCAGCACACATCCATCAGCACAGTGCACCGTCCTTTCTTCTTCTCGCGTCACGCCGCCGCACGCCCTTTTTCCTCTTTTTCGCTTCGTCTCGGCGAGAGTCGCTTTTTACTCTCGGTCTTGACTTCTATTGCCTTAGCACGACATTAGTCTCTCCAAACACCATATATTGGATCACAATTTCTATTCTCTTTTTATACAGCCTTCTACGAATCATATTTAATCTCTACTTAAAATCATAATCCAACTAGACATAGACTTTTTTACCTCAACTAGGCTTTTGGCCCACTAATTTTCAAGGGACTCGAAACCCTTCATAACACGGATTTTTCACACTCCCGACTTTTTTAATGTGTCACATATCGAAGCCTCCAGGACCTCACCTCTCGTAGCTTCTCCACGCATCATCCACCACGTGTTGTATCCTCTGGACTGTATCTCTGTAGCTCCAACACGTATCATCCATCTTTGATCTCCATGCGTCCCAAACATGAGCCCCGCCATCTCGCATGACATCCTCGACCGTCTAGACATCAGATCTCTCCATCCTAGTCTCGGTCCTCCTCGTCACCGACCATGATCGCCTCCATACTCAACCTGCACATGCAAAGACCAAAGAACATTCTTCCGACACAAGTTCATCTCATCTTGACCAACATCAGTCCATACGCACACACGCGACACAACTCACATAACAACGCTAAGCAATATTACCAAATATTCATCATCGTAAATTAACAATTGTCAATTATTCATCACCAAAATATCCTAAATTTAGACACATGGTCTAACAGTTTCATTCTAAGTTGTGCCCGTGCAAGATGTTGTTTCAAATACTCTGAATACTGCTCTCTTTCGTTCAGTATTTCAATCAGAGCGATTAGTTGAACACAAATTAGGCACTTGCCCATACTGTGGCTCAGTCCCATACAAAGCCTTTTGTAAGGTGAACAACTAATAGCGGTATGTAAGTTCGTACTGTACCAGAATTCAGCCAATGCCAGCTAAGAGAACCATTTTGTGTTTGAGTTTCATGCCTCAATAGACATGGCGATGGATACTCCGTTGGTTTCCGCCTGCGTAGCAACGAACTTGTGCCTTAGCAGCCTTGATGGTGATTCTGTACCAAACGGGAGGGAGGCCTCGAGAGAGGACGGAGAGGGTGAGGCGTTGATTTGTTATGTTGATTAAGTATCATTATTGACAATCTAAGCAATTAAATGGGTGGCTGAGATCAAATGTGAAATTAGTATAGGAAGACCAAAGAGGATGCACAATGGAACAAAATGGATGGCTGAGATCTAATGTGTCAAATTTTCGTGTGAACATGTGCGAATAGGGCTTTTCGAGAAACGGTGCCTTTTGTATTAATATCGACGATCGAGCACGGTCGATTATAACTACGCGTGTCCGAAATATTAGAGATCAAGCCTTCCGTGCAAATGGAGTGGATAATTTTCGTCCGTCTGATTGATCAAAGGTTTGTGAAATAAATACGAAAGAGATAAATAGATATTTGACACTATCCGTATTTGACTCCGACTCTAAGAAAAAAATATAGAATATGATACGAGATAAAAGATATCCGTCCATATATATCCGTATATCAAGTGTATGAGGATGTCTATTGTAATTTCACCTAGAAACAAGATAACATATAAATAGATTGTCACATTTAAACAGGTGAGAGTGTTGAGTGCTCTTCCTTCAACATATCAGTAATTAGTCTCTCTATATTTGTTTTGATTATACCATACTACCCAATGTCCTGTGCAAAGAAGTAGATAATTTTCGTCCGACCGACCGTTCGAAAGCCTATGGAACGAATACGGAATGGAGAAATGGATATTCGGTATTATCCGTATCCGACTCTGACTCAAAAAAAATATGAAGTAGAATACAGGATAAGTGACCATATCCGTTCCGATTGCACCCCTAATCAAACCGACAAATGACTATCCGTTTATTATCTTTCTCTCAATGCCTCGATGAGGATCCTAACGATTCGTTAATGGCTCAGTAGCATGGCTTCGACCCGTGAAGCCCTTTACCATGAGAGTCTCCTGTCGTAGGGGTGGCCCCCACCTAAGCCCAGCCGGCCTGTTAGAAGGTTGTAAAGCCCAAAATGGGACATGTATAATGACATAAATGCCCTTGAGAGGGACACTTAGGTGTAAGAGCATAATTGTAAGGTACTCCCCATGTGAACATATATAAAGCTGTCGTGGCCGTGGGGAGAACCCCAAGGGAAGTATTGCTCACCTAACATCTCCACTACCACACTACCATCTCTCTGTTTAGTCTGTAACCACAACACTTAGTTTTTGCAAGTTTTTGATTTTCCAAATGGTTTCTTGATCTAAGGGTTTTTAGAGTGATTTCTTTGGTATTCTTACTTGTTGTGATATGTAGGAACATACCCAAAGCCATCTTAGCTATTCTCTGTCCACGAGAGTCTTGATCATCGATTTTGTTTTTTGCTTATTTTTGGTACAACCTTACTTAAATCTCAAAAAGGTTTGAACTTTTACGTGGGTTTTTGCGATTTATGGATGGAATAGGTTCATGAGATCGTAAGCAAGATGTGTATAAAGTTTTACAACTTTTGGATTATCCAACAAAAGCTATGTGGGTTTGAAGTTTTGCAATCGTGCTGATTTTATTATTCGTTTGCCTAAAATCATTGTTCATAGCAGTGAGAACGCTAGAACAGAGGTCATACAACCCCAGAGAGGTCAGACGTCAGAGCGCCAAAGGGAGGTCAGACCACCCTCTAGTTGGAGGTCAGACCTTTAGGAGCTGAGTTTTTTAAGATTTTGTGTTCTTGAGTGATTTACTTTGTATTTTTGGCTTGGAATTTGATTATCAGTAACTTTGTTGTTATTTTAGAAAAGGATCCAGAATACTTAAGAGAAATTTTAAGTTGACACCATTTATTCTGCTCTGTTACCTTTCGGTCATACAGTGTTAATTCCTGGTGCACCACTTCTCCAAGGCCTCAGACGAACTCCTTTTGTCGTGTAAGCACGTTTCCATGGCCCAGATCGCTTAATTTGTGTGTGGAACTATAGGATTTTTGGGAACTTCGAGCTATAGGTTTTTTTTTTTTTGGGAGAAGACACATTTGGATGCGAGATGAATAAAGTAGATATAGGTTGTGGATGGAGAGTCGGATGGCATGCCAGCCTGCTTTCTCTCAATTTTATATAGCTGACAAAGGCATGTGGTTAGTGTGGTCATTAATTGTTGTATCAGCTCGTCGTGTCGTTCATTGTTTGTTGTTTAATTCTTTGAGTAAGACGTACGCCAAATATGCATTGCACAGACAGCCACCATATGCTAACACTATTACTACTGTGGAGAACCATGTGGATCATGACGTTGGACACGTGCATACGCACTAGCTGAGAATTGCTTCCATGTAGAAAAAAAGAAAGAAAAGAAAACCGAATTGCACCAACCCTACTAGGTACTCTAAGTCCAAAGCGTACTTTATTCAAAGGACAAGAAATAGCTAGAGCATATGAGATATGTATTAGGCTCATAGACATAATCGGTTGGGGATGCAGCAAGCTCATCTGCATGCATGATTCATGGCTCCATTGTGCGTCGAGAAACACTTAATTGATGAAGGTGTTCGACCAGAAGCCACACGACGGTTGTGAGCTCACCACCACTGCTGAGCTTCTTGGCATGGGACTCCCTGCTGCACCGGTTGGCCGCGTAGACCAGAAAGTCCCTCCACACGATAAGGAGCACTCGTAATGAATCGTGCTCTCCTTTGTCCTTGTCATTCTTGATCAGTATTTTGGCGACGTTAGTTGCATAAGAGAGACGAGGAGTTTCAGGCTTGTATTTTAATTCCTTTTTGAGTAGGATGGCGGCAAGCCTCTTTGTGTCCCGGAGACTAGAGCGAGAATTGGGGTCATCACGAAGGCGGAACAGATTCTTGATACTGCTGCTGGGAGCTGGGCTCTCAGCATCTTCACACCATATGTCCACCAAATTCTCACAGGTTCGCCGGTACAACCTGGTCTGAGCAAGGCCCGGTAGCATGTATGGGCGTTCAACTAGGAGGAACATCATGTAGTCGGATAGCTCCCTGACTGCCTTCACAATGTCTGCATCGTCTTCCTTGAGCTCGGCCCCGGCGAGGAAAACGTCGGTGGCGATGTGCCAGATGATGACGCCCTCTTGGAACTCAACGCCTAGCCGGTCTTCGAGACTGTCGTACAACTTACAGTTCTCCAGTGCCTCCTGACCCCACTTCTTCCTGACTATGCCCAGCGAGCTCACTTTCCCTTGCCCGGGCAATCGATCTGAGTACCTGAACAACCTCTCCTTCAGGTCCTCTGAAACCTTAACGGTCCCGGAGTGGTGCTTCCTGTCCCACCACTCCTCGAGTCCCAGCATCCTGGCCAATCTACCAAGTAGAGGGCTGTCCCATGGTGAGATGCTCCCACCGCTCCTCTTCCTTTTGCTGGCCGGACGAGTGCACAGGTGCAACATGTTGTACTGCCCCATGTCGCCAGACCACCTCCTTGCCGATCTCAAGTAGCCACTAAGTCCCATGATCTTGACGAGCCGGTGAAGAGATACAGCCGCACGACGGAGGCGCTCCCATCTTCCGGTGCACAAAACTGCATGTCGAAGCCACTTCCATTGTGTGCCACACAGGAAGGGAAGCGTCCAACTCGACCCTAGCGCGCTCAATAGCGATCTTGTCTCCAGGAGGACGGCACCAGCCAGCAATACGTAGGTGATAGCAACATCAACCCTGTTGTGACCATCTTTACCACTGAACTGGAACAGTAAGAACGAGGTGGCAGTGACGATTGGCGAGACGATGCGGATGCAGTAGCCAAAGCAAGTGTGGATCACAGCTGCCTTGGTGTACAGGATGTCGTACATCAGGGATAGCTCCATCTCGATTACCGCATACTGTTGTTCAGCTTCAAGGTGCTCAAGTACTTTGATGTCAGGGCTATCATATTCCAT
Organism: Bonia amplexicaulis; assembly: GCA_036346245.1. NCBI lineage: Eukaryota > Viridiplantae > Streptophyta > Magnoliopsida > Poales > Poaceae > Bonia > Bonia amplexicaulis. The sequence goes on along the minus strand of JAYGGG010000436.1, from coordinate 132,304 downwards.
GTCGACCGAAGAATCAACTATTCCACACTTGCAGATATGGAAAAGGTAGTGTGCACGCCGCATGAGGAATTCTTCTTCGTCGACCTTCCCCTTGAACCCCCCTTGCAGGTAAAAATGGCATTTGGCACGTGGCTCCTTCTTGAGAGAGCTCCGGATACTGCCCATGTTGCTGCACTTGAGTGCCCATATCCTCTCCCCGTACTTGACGACACCGACGACAAACATCAAGACGGCGGCAAGCTGGATCAGGTTCCCGCTGCCGGCGATATGCTTGTAGAGGACATATCCGGCTCCCAGCACCTGCACCACCAGAGTTACGAGGTGGCGCAGCCAGAGCTTGTTATCCTCGAGTGCGTAGGAGGTGATGTTGTCCGGGCCACCGAGATGCAGCAGGAGGAACGGCGCCCAGAACGCCACGAGCTGCTGCTCGCGCGGCGCGCCGCTGAGGGAGAGGTGGCCGACGGCGTATATCGCGGTGGAGTCGGCCAGCTGGTACGCCAACCAGAGAAAGACCAGCTGCATGGGAGAGGCTTCACGGCGACGGATCCCGGCGAAGAGGAGGAGGACAACCTGCAGAGTGAGGCTCAAGAGTACCAGTATCTGGATCGCCCAATGATTCCAAGTGTCCATCGGCCCTCCAGCCATTGTTGCGAGCTCCGAACAGTCCTGCAAGAACTGAACGTAAAATTAAGAGATGAATGTATGCGTGCGACGAAATTGACAATCATGAGTAAATAAGGCGCCGTGCGGCTTACATGAGCTAGAAGATCACAAAGTGGCCGTCGTACCTTCTAAGTGATCACCAGTACGTTACTTGTAGCTAGCTTGCAGCCTAGCACTTTATGTGGTATACCGTAGTAGTTCCGTAGTTGTACTATTGACTCCCATGGTGGTGTAGCTAGTTAAGTAACAAGGACTAAGATCTAGCAACCTACATTAAAAAAAGAAACCAAATAAACAATAAATTAATAACACAATTGGTGAAGAATCACGCATGTGCTTGCATCTTCCAGACCCAACTCATCATTTGGCAGCTTGTCAGTACTAAATTTGGAACCACGGGACTTGGTAGATGTAAGTACAGTTTCAAACATGAGCCTACTTCCCAACTCGATCCATTGTGGTTATGTGTGACAACCGATCGATCTGATCTAATTTGGTAGGTGATCCCAATGATGCCAAACAAGAATTTGGTAGGTGATCTAATTTGAAACGGATAATGGTTACGGCGCATCCACGTCCATTTATATTGAGCCACAATTGAGTATTGTTGTATATTAGGGTTGCTTTGCCCATGGTCAAGTACTGTCGAGACTTGAATATGTAAATACAGACTCTTAGTGTATTCTACACTAATCTAGAATCACAGACGCACACAGTGGAAATATAAATAAAATATCGATCATGATCATGATTAACTAAGAAAGATATAAATATTATTAATTATCAGAGTAACTGAGAGACCATGTGAGGGTCATCCCATGAGAGTGATGAGTAATTGACATTGGTTTACAAAAGTCGAGTTTGAGTCAGTTGGTTCGGACCTAGACGTTGCATGGTGTAACGGGCTCGGTCAGACTTTGGTCAAACTTAGTCGTAAGGGTTAGGATGTATATTCTATTGATACGACAGGATTGGTCTTGATTATGCTATTTACGCGTTCATGTATCGAACGGTGCTATTTGATGTGCTTTCTTGTCTGTGTGGCTGCAGGACATCGAGACGGAGTCGTGGTGAGACACGGTGGACCGGACTAGGCGCAGGTGGCGCTGAGGTCAGAACAGTCGTGATGTGTCAAAGACGACGTGGACTCGACGTGGTTGCGAGGCGTGCGAGGTAAGGAGCGCGGAAGCTTCCCGGAGGTTGCAGGAGGGGCGAAATGGTCATTTCACGAGGCTGCAAAAGTGGGAGCGGGCTCTGTTCGGGTTTGGCCGCCGTAGCGGATAGGAGACCCGGTAGCCGGGAGTTATAAATAGCTGCAGGGGGCTGCGTACCCCTTGAGGACTTACAAATTAGGGTTAGGGCTTACTTTTGTCAAAAGTGTCTTTGGAGAGAGCTTTTGCTTTAGGCTTTAGTGGTTGGAGACCATAAGAGGGCAGCATTGTTGCCTCCTCCATTCAGCCCTTGTGACCCTATCCTCATTGTGTGTGTGTGTTCCTCCCAAGAACTAGAGAGGGTTCTTGGTGTTCTTGAGGATGGAGTGGAAGAGGATGGTTTGAGAGTCTTGTAATCTTCTTTGTGCTGTAGATGTACATATGTAACTAGACTCTTTGTACTCCTTGTTTTAGAGAAATGAAAATCTGAAGTTTCTTCTCTACTGTTGAGTTGCTTCCTTGGTTTCTTGGTTGGATTATTGAGATTTTCATTCTCTTCGTGATTCTTACTTTTCAGTGGTAAAATGGATTGCTTTAGGATGGAATTGCACTTCTAGACCCTCTGGTCATCTAATTCTAAGAGCTACTTGTTCAATTTGCAAGAATCACATTTTGAGCCTTTCTTGTTCATCCTCTAGGGTTCTTCTCCAAATCTTGATTCCTTCTTTGAGATGGCCTAAATCTTTGCCTGTAGAGTCCTCTGGACATTGCTAACAATTCTGCAAAGTTTTGTGGCCAAAGGATCAAAGAATCTCTGGGAATTTGGATTTTGGTTTTTGCTGTCTTTACTCTCGGGTGCCCTGGGAACAGGGGAGCGGTCAGACCGGATTTCTTACGGCGGTCAGACCGGTTTTCAAGCCGGTGGTCAGACCGTCTACTACCTAGCGGTCAGACCAGCCAGGCGGTCAGACCGGCCAGACAACGGCGGTCAGACCGGCCCCCGAGCGGCGGTCAGACCGGCTTTTGCCGTCGCAATCGAGCCGCCGGCGGTCGACCGAGCTATTGCCGGTCCGACCGCCCAAAGGTAAGCGGTTTGACCGGCCTTGTTCTTTGGCAGCCCGTGAGTTTTTGTGGTTTTTAGTAAATTAGGTTTTCATTGTCCTCTGTACTTTGTTCTTGGTTCCAGGGAGTTTCTTTGAACTCCTTCATAGCTCTTCGTAGCTATTGTTGAGGAGTTTCATTAAGTGGAACCTAAGAGGGAGAAATAGTTTTAAGAATCGACATTCACCCCCCTCTGTCGCCATTTCGGTCCTTCAGTAACGATCTTACGACCAACCTTACAATTAATAGCCTGAAGGGCTTAACCAAAAACTAGCAATAGAAAATAAAGATAAGTATGGTAGCCATTCGACATACCATAAGTAATCGACTGGAGAGCGAAGTCCTAATCTGCGAAGTCATCAAAGAATCCCTCCTCGGGTACCTATGACTAATATAGTTCTTCTTCAATAACTAAGCAATAATAGATATAGCCGTGAGTATATAGAATACTCAACAAGTCATTTGTAATAAGATGCAACATATAATGATGCAAGGTTTACCAAATGATGGCTGAGTGGTTATTTTACAGAAAGCAACAATTTAGAGTAAATATAATAAATAAGTTAAAAGCAAACTTTGAAAACAAGTAATAAATAATTATATCAAAGGAATTGAATAAACCACAAGTGAACTGATAATTCACCCAATTAACCACCCGTGAATTAACCATTCACCCCAATGAACAAGCCGTGAACTAATTATTCATGTAATGAACCACTAGTGAACTAACCATTACTTCCCAAACTTAACCCAACTAGATTTTATGAAATTCTACCCCTTGTGTGAAATCACAGAGCAATGTCCATGACTGGGGATATGGCTATTCAAATAATTTTACACTCTACAGAGGTTTCACAACTTTACCCACAAGACATGATAATCTCATATTGCCACGTGATTAGCACACTTCCTTTGGTGTGCATCAAAGAGATTATAACAAGGCCTTTACGATGCTAATCCTCAACCCAATTCCACTCACTAAGGTTTTGTTATCAAGTAGGCTAATTACATAGTTGAAGAGCCCCCTCTTGTGCCCAATGAAAGTGTCTAACTGACACCCACTATCATCTCAATGGTGAAACCAAAATTGAAATATTAAAAAATAATCAGCCAGGTCCATCCCATACTAGACATGTGGTTGCACGATAAGGCTCAGATCAATATAGCACAAAGTTAAGTCCTTAGATATTACCCAGATGAGACATCCACATTCCATAAAGTGCTAACCACACTTCCCCCTTGACTGCACAATTACTCGTCCAAATGAAAACTATTTTATATAACCAATGCTAATGATACAACCCATGTCATGGTACTCAAATTTTATAACTTGATTGACCACCATGATTCAATATCTCATTAAGTCAAATTTAATTAACTAACATGTGATAACAAACCCAACGTACTACAAGCATGGCAAAACATATTTAACGCACAACCCAAGTGAATAATAGATTTGAAATAATATGTTCAATATAGTCAAAGGTCATGACTTTCCTTGGCTTTGCTCAGTTATCATTTCTTGATCTTCAGTTCCTACTTCTACTCCTTCGAAGATGTTATCTAACGAGAGAGAAAGTGAACAAAACACAAATAACTCAAATAAATTCCAAACAAGATACAAAACCTACAAAATTAGAACCATACGAGTCAATCAGAGTTCATATGAAGGAGAAATGACTCTTGGAAGATTTGTGTGAAATTAATTCTTGGAAATTAAGAGAGAAAATAGTATATTCTCTGGAATATTCCCTTTGAAATTAGTTTAATAAGAGACTTGAGACTGACAGGTGGGCCATCTGGATTGTTTGAGATTTTCAAATTTAATTTGCTTCTAGAAATAGGTCATATGTAATGTAACGATGGCCCGATCTTCCGAAAGGTACTGATAAGTCGGTTGTGGAGAACTCAACGTTGATGATCCAAAGGCTCCGACCAAAACAGATCGAACCCCTCGCAATCACTACACCACTGCTCCGTTGGTTATCAACCGTGTCGAACGCGGTTAACCTCGCCAAGAAGGCTATCTCCTGCAAGCGAATTGAGAACACGAGCAAAAGGGTAAAAGATGCAATCTGAATTGTATTGCGAATAATGATTAAGTTCACAAGTTGGGGTTCCTCAACCGAACATGCGGCAAAACTGCTAAGTAGAATAATCTCTTAAGAAAAACCCGAGGTAAACTAAAGGGGTGCGACCTCCTTAAATAGGGAAGGGAAAAGCTGCACTTATCTAATGAAAAGGGGTGTGGTACTATTCATAGTTACTATTCACATGAATAGTACCAGACCAAATAATCTAAGTTACAAGGCCCTCGGCCCACTTTGTCTCGGACTGGAAAAGTAATGTGACTTGTTTTGCAGTTTCTGATCTACTCGGATGGAGTTTGGAGGTGAGACCAGATCCATATGAAAGTAGACTCTAAGATATTTCCAACGAGTACTCATGGGCCCCAAGAAGACTTCTGGATGAAAAGTTATGCATATTTGAAGTTGGTTTGTCAAGCTGAATCCGAATTGATCTGGAGGCCGAACTGGATTCCAAAACTTGTCCAACTTGAACCCTTGCTTTAATTGGTTCCAAAGTGATGTGGCGTTTTAGTTCAATCTTGATATTGACCGCTATGGTCGTATGTGTTGGTGGTGTGGTCACATCAATATGGTTGACAACTGGGACCTCGGTCCATGAACCAAGTTCATGGATGAATTTGGTTTTGGTATACGGTAAGCTAGGTCTACCCCACATGGCATAGGTTTGGCTCATGGTGGACTGAGTCCACAGAGATGAAGGTTATGGTTTGAGCCTCGGTTTGCCATGTAGGCATCCATGTGGTAGCTACATGGCACCGTGTGCTGAGGTGGCAGCAGACGTGGATGGTGAGGTGTTGTTGACGTGGGCGAATCAATAGCCATGGTTTCCTGGCAATGGCAACGGCGAGCGGGGGAGAATGGAGAGTTGACGAGGGTGGCCAAAGCTTCACCGTGTGGTGGTCAGCGCTGACGAGGGCTACAGTGTTGGCCCGGTCAACTGCGAAGCCCAGTGAGGAAGGGTTGGCTCAGGATGGAAATGTGTACAATGCAGTCAGAAGCTCCTAGCGATGCTGGCTGAGCATGGCCCGAGAACCAATGGTCTTCGGAGAAGGATGCACGACGGCGGCAGCCATGGAAGCAGCACATGGCACATGATGTGTATCGAGGGATGTTTTTGCTATGGAATATTGTCAATCAATCATGACCCTTGAGTGTATATCTTAGTTTTTTCTTTGGATATTGTCATTCCCAGTCATCCATAAATTAAGGGAATGTACTCAAGGTACCAATCGCTATTGCATGAACAAGAAGAATATGACTAACTATAATGTAAATTCATGTCAGCACAAAGAAAAGAAGAATATCACTTAAAAATATAACATATTTCTAGATATGTGATTTCCTTAAGTTACTAACGTTGAGCTCAAAGGATAATATTACTTATTTAAGGGCTAAAAATTAGATGTACTATAAAAATCTTCTTATTGTTAACCACCCACACAATGGACTTAATCTGAAAGATCTGAGCATGTGTAAAGTATACATATAAAATTGTATATAGATTTATAATGTAAGGACCAGTAGCAATACATCGAGAGGCCAGAGGCGACGGAGGCTAGAGGTGGTGGAGGAGAGGGCTGGTCGGAGCCTACTCAGATCCGAGGAGGAGAAAGAAGAGGATGAGTTAGGGCATATCACACAAAAAAGAGGAAGGTGTGTGGATCTCCAACAGCGCACAGCTCGGTGGAGGAGGGGTTATGGATTGGCTGTAGAGGAAGAAGAAGCCGAGGATGATCCACTTGGTAGTGGCTAATCGAAGCCAAGAAAGGCAGTGCCAGAGGTGGAGAAGGGGGAGCTGAGAAGGCACATGGGTGTGTTGAAAAACCTAAGTGTGCATCATAGTAGTGAGTTAGGGTTTTGCCCCTCTATATATAAAAGAATATTATCACATATAGTTTTTAAAATAATCATCTGTGATAAGTCACAACACAAATGGCTAATACAAAAATGGTCTGTGATATATAAGTATCATAGACCGCTAATACAAATAACCATCTGTGATGTGTATGTATCACATATGGCTAATATAAATAATTGTCTGTGATGTGTATGTATCACAAACATCTAATACAAACAATCATTTGTGATGTGTATGTATCACATATGGTTTTGTGTTAGAATCCGTCTATGATAGTTCTTTGCATAGCTAATTTTTTTGTATTTTTCTCCTAGCCTCAGGAAATGCTAGCCATTCCCTCTGAAAACAAGCAAATAAATTACAGATAAGTGAATTACAACTCAAAGTAATTTAATTACAACTCAAAGTGATTTATAACTCAAAATTCCACTTGGCTATTTCCTCATTAGGTTCTTCCTCGGGCCTGATGCTGTCTCCGAATGGAGGCAACTCATCAAATTAATTGTATTATTCCTCATCCACTATATTATCAACTCTAACAATCCTTTTTTTGATGAAGAATTATGTGGCGGTTCTTATTTGCTAGGTACGTTACATAAAAAACTTGAATAACATGCTTAGTGAGTACAAATGGTTCTTTTTGTATCCGACATGTTCGAGGTCCACAATAGTAACACCGTACTTATCGACCTTCACACTCTATGGAAGTTGATCCAATGTCACCAAAATAGGGGGATCTTAAAAAGTACATAGGTGAGCTCCCAAATCTTCTCTACGAACCCATAGTAGGAGCTCAACCCATGGTTCATTATGTCTGGTCCAGAGGTATTGAACCGCACGGAAACACATCTATGCGAACATTGCTATTCTAGACTATGCTCTTTCTACCATGAGCTGTCGTATAAAATGTGTACCTATTTATGTCGTATCCATGCGATGTCACAATTATAAATTTTAGCCCTTTAACCAACCATCGTAGCATATCATCACTTGATGACCTCCCAGTAAATTGCACCTTTAACCATTTGTTGAACCAACGATTATGCTATCCCATGATCCAAAACTTCGACCAGCCAGGATTCTCTTGGTGTACCATCTCTTTATGCTCATTGATGTATGGAGACACTTTGGTCATATGTTACAAGACTGTGAAATAGGTTAAATGTATGTATTCAAATCAGGACTGATTGCTTTCCTTCCGATGGTCTTGATACCCTCTAGCCTCCCCTCATGATGAGATACCCTCCAGCCTCCCATCAGTTCCACTTGAGCCATGTAGTCAATGCAGAACTCAATGACCTCTTCGATTGCATAACCTTCGATGATGCTGCCCTCTAACCGAGATCGATCCATACATAGAACTTGAGAATTTCCACGTACCTCTCAGATGGGTACATATGCTGTAGGAACACAGGGTCATATATGTTTATCTCTTTCACAAGGTGAATAATGAGATGGACCATGATATCAAAAAATAATGGAGGAAAATATGTCTCAAGATAACATAGAGTTGTCACCACATCGGCTTACAGGGCATCTAGTTTATCGGGATCGATGACCTTCTGAACAATTGAGTTACAGAAATAACACAGCATCATGATTGTCACTTGGACCTTATTTGGCAAAATACATATAATTGCAATAGGAAGCATTCATATCATCAACATATGATAATCATGAGACTTTATACCAATTAATTTTATATCTTTCATAGAAACAAGTTTCTTCATGCTGGAGGAGTAACCAGACAAAACTTTCACACCATGCAAGCTCTAACACAATTCATTTCTCTTGGCCTTAGATAGAGTGTAGCAAGTGGAAGAAGGTACGTTTGGCCTTTATCGGTCTCTTTCAGTGCTAACTCAATCCTTATGTTCATATCAACCAACTCACACTATGCGTTGACACTATCCTTTGTTTTTTCATAAATATTCAGTAAGAGACCAATCAAGCTATCACATATATTCTTCTCCACGTGCATGTTGTTGATGCAGTGGCAAACTTCTATGTCCTCCCAATAAGGTAAGTTCTAAAAAATTGATCTCTCCATTTAGATGTTTTTTCTAACAGGTCCTCAATTTATATCTCTTTCTATGCACAACATCGATATCCTTAACCATATCATAGACCTCATCCTCTCTAAAAGGCCTTAGAGCTGAACCGTCCACCATTTTCCATCGAATTGTTTCTTCACCTTGCGGTATGGGTGATCTTGGAAAGGAACCTACAGTGATGCACGTACATAGTTTTGTGCGAGTTGTTTAACCATACACTCTTGGTATTATCTAAGAAGTGAAGACAAGCCTTGGCTCCTGTTGTACTCAAGCCTGACATTTACCAAGGGCAAAAAAATCATTGATGGTGTAGAACAACATGGCGCACAAATTGAAGTTCTCTCATTTGTCTGCATCCCATACTTGCACCCCATTGCTCCACGTGTTACAAGATCTTCCAATAATGGTACTAGGTACACATCAATATCGTTCCCAGGTTGCTTCAGCCCTTGAATAAGTAGTGATAGCAAAATGTACTTTCACTTCATGCACAACCAAAGAGGAAGATTGTAAATACATAGATTTACGGGCCAAGTACTATGTCAGCTGCTCACATTACTAAAAGAATTCATTCCATCTATACTCAATCCAAACCTTATATTTCTCGGTTCCGCACCGAAGTTTGTATACATTCTATCGAATTTCCTCCACTGGGTAGAATCAGAAGGATGTCTTGGCTTTCCATCTTTCTTTCTCTCCTCTAAGTGTCAACGCAGCAATATTGCCTTCTTTTGGTTCGCAAATAAACGCTTCAAATGGGGAATTACAGATAGATACCACAACACATTAGCAGGAGGTCCTTACTTTACCTTGATGTCCTCACCGTCAACGGAGTAATTCTTACACTTGTATCGGGGTGCTTTGCATACCAGATATAAATGCATGTTTGTTACACTTTATGGTATAGCAAACAGTCTTTTTGACATGCATATATTTTTTTTACTTCCATTCACAAGGAATAGAGAACCTTCTTGACTTGGTACATGGTTTTCGGCAACATGTTTTCTTCCAAAAGCATGTCCACTAATAGACCTAACAACGTCGTCAAACTCTTGTTGGACCAACTGTTGCTTAACTTCAACTTCAGCAATTGAAGCACAAATGACAACCTTGTGCATTTCAGCTTACAGCCAAGCAACAATGATTTCTTCGAGTCCTCTATCAAGCTCTTGAATTTACCAAACTCTCTCTCACTATAGTTCTCTTTTGCATCGTTCAACACTGATCTAGATTATCATTGTGTAACCTATACTCATGAAAAGAACAATTGGCATCCGATATATCGTTGTCTCCCTCCATCATGTTACTACCTTCCTATATAAGCTGCTCTTCACGAGACTGCTCCAACATGTATACCCCCTTTGAAACTCCTTCGAATCAAGTGTGCTTCTATCTGTGTTGAATTGGTAAACATCCTAAGATTCCCACAACCAATACATAGATAGTATATAAGTTTCATCCCCCTCCTCAACTCAACAGCTCTTCTAAAAGTAGACATGACATTGATGTACTCTTCACTCACATAGTTCTCAATATACATTTAGCTTCGGTCCATCTATGTTACACATACATACACTAGCTCTCACACATAATTATCATTTGCCATAATTTCTCCATTTAAAGTAGCTAGCTATGATTCATGAACTAATCCAACAAGAATTAAATAGATAGGAGTGAGACCTACTCTTAAATTAGAGCAAAAACAACCAAGCTAGATATCTCTTTCTTTGCAACTAAAAAGTGCACAGATCTACCTAGAATATAATGTATTTCATTATATATAGTACCTTAGATCACCAAGAACAAATGGATACGCAAGCACACTTCCAAATCTTCAGTCTCCTTTCACTAAATCGTCTTAAAGCACCACCACCTAATAGATAGAATATTTGTCGGGACAAGTGTATTTAATAATGTAGTGAATATCACAAACACTTCCATTCAAAACATATCTGTGATAAGTCAGTCATCACAGACGAATTTTTTTACAAAAACCATCTATGATGTATCATTGACGACTTTTGATAAAAACCATCTGTGATATATCAGAGATACCACAGACGGTTTTAGGTCATCACAGACAGTTCTCAACATCGGTTGCAACATAGATGTCATGCTAATAAAAACGTCTGAGATAACTATGCTGCAGCTTACCACTGATGGATTCTATAGAACTGTTTACGTGTGTAGGACTGGATAGGCAACAGGGGGAGTATGGTGCCTTCAAATTCTCCCCCAAGTAATCACTTAACCCTTTTCTCCGATAGCTACTGAGCTATGAAGACTAGAGTTAAAAGCTCACTCAAAAGACCAGCACAGCAGAGAAAACACAACAGAGAACAGATCGTGGTCAGAGACCAGCAATGTGGTCAAAATGCGACAACGTGGTCATAAACACGACAGCGCGGTCAAGAATAGACAATGTGGTTAGAAATCAACAACCTAACAGAAGTCACTGTAGTCGATAACCACCGAGACCAGAAGTAATAAGATCAGAAATGGTTGCAGTAGTCATAGACAACGTGATCGTAATCCAACGAGTGGTCGAACAATCAGCGTTGTTGTAGCCAGTCAGCACCGTGGTCGTAAGCCAACAAGTGGTCGAACAACCAACGCGGTCGAGATAGGTCTGCAACCAAAAAGATCAGCGTGGTCGAAATTAGTGTTATGTAGTCTGGAACTTGACCTAGGTCAAAACCAACATACTCGTAAAGCTGATCGACGTTTCAGACTGAGGTTGCACCGATTACGACTGCTTCATCAGATCTGAATGTGGTCGTAACGCTCTCGAAAAATAGAGGAAAGACTAAGAGGCACACAACCGCAAGAACCAGATTTCAAATAACTTTTGATTCAAAGATCAACTGGTTATGAAACTTTGAACACAAGAAGATGAGGGCTTCAAGAGGTTGCTTAGATCTTTAATTGAAAACTTAGCATCCAAAATGAGAGCTGCACAAGATTTCACTGAGAACGCCCAAAACTGAGACTAAGAGAATAAGGAGAAAATCAGACCATGCAAGTGGGAATATAGTCACCAAGCTGGCTTCGAGTATGATTTTCCAATACCAGGCAGGTCAGATCACCAACAAAACAACCGAAAGCAAAACTCTCAAATCAAGAAAGAAAAAGGCCAACCGAAGAACAGAGAGATGACATACGAAACGACCATACCCAACTCAACTCCAAACATACGAGCAAACACAAATAGAGATAGAAAGATAATATATTGCTCTGAGAGATGAGTCTATAGCCACTCCATCCAGGAGGACCAAGAGCACAAGTGCTCCACACAAAACCCTAAACACGAATGCATGCAAGAAAACAAGAACACCGAAGACACTGGATGGATAGCCCTCCATCCCTTTTTATAGCCTCTAGATAGTGGGGATAACCCGTTAACTCCCTACCTACCACTGGGTTTTCTTACACACCCGTTAATACATACAAGACAAGAGTGCTTTAACAGAACTGCCTCCTTTTCAGGTCTTGAGTAATTCACGAAAATGCCCTTCCACCACCTTCTAGGAAGCTTCCTGCTCTTCTTGCCAACCACGCTTGCAACCACCTTGCAGCCTTAGTCATCTTCGGCTTCTCCTGACCGTTCTGGACCTCAACACTTCCATGTGTCTAGTCCCGATCCTTGCTCGCCTCACCATGACCTAGCTCCAAAGTCCTGCAACCATCACAAATAAGCAAAGCATCACATAGCACCGCACTATAAACAAGGTTCATCAATTTGCATATATCAGAATGAATTCCATAGAGCAATCTCAGCAAACCACTGATCTTAAAACAACTTACGACTACTCTGACGCACAATATAGATGTACTCGTAGCCCATGACGTCCTACCAGAGGTATACGATCACTTAGCAAGTTGATACGACCATCGCAAGTATGGCTACGACTATGAAATAGGTGCTAACCCCATGTAGCAGATGCTACGGCCATCACTCACAGCGGCTACGATTTTAACAGACCTGGTCGCTATGACTTACGATCACATAGGCAGAGCGCTACGACCATCGACCATGTCTAGGCATACCTACAACCATCGACCACATCCAGGCATAGCTACGACCATCGACCACGTCTAGGCATACCTACGACCATCGACCACATCCTGGCATAGCTATGACCATCGACCATGTCTAGGCATAGCTACAACCATTGACCATGTCCAGACATAGCTACGACCATCGATTGCAGGCTATGACTATCGATTACAAGAAGGCAACACTACGACTATCGACAAGCAGAAGCTACTACTATCGACCATGGCTACGACTATCGATTATGAGAAGGCAACGCTACGACTATCGACCAGCAGAAACTATGACTATCGACAATGGCTAGACAAAGCTACGACTATCGACCACGAAGTCGTAAATTCCTCAGCCAACCACTAAGTCGTAAAGCCAACTGCCGACCACCAAGTCGTATAATCCACTGCTGACCACCAAGTCGTAAACCTACCACCGACCACCAAGTCATAAAACCTACTTCCGACCTCCAAGCCATAAAAATTACTACTGACTTCAAAGTCATAAGACGGGCTGCCAATCACAAAGTTGTAAAACTGGCTGCCGACCACAAGTCGTAAAACCGACTGTCGACCACGTGGTTGTAAATGCTACTACTGACCACATGGTTGTAAATGCTACTGCTGATCACATGGTCATAAATGCTTAAGACCTCACAGACATAGAGCCAACTTATGCACAAACCTCAAAAACCAAACTCAGTCTTTCTAAACCAAGGGTTAATTACTCATCACAAACATGGGGTGACCTCCATATGGTCTGTTAATGTAAGACATCTAGTATGACCTTCTTTGTAGTAGTGTACTCTTCCTATCTATCCTACAGCCCACAAAGTCTGCATTTGAGAATGCTCAAAGAGAAAGCGAGGAAGCAAAAGAATACTAGAGTCCAAAGTCAATAGTGACTGGAAGATATCTAAAGAGGCGGCACACTTCTTGATGATGAGAGGGATATGGGACAGCCCAAAATCGAGCGCACAAACACACACAAAGTATATGTCTGGCCTTGAAGTAGTGTGGTAGAGAAGAGAACCGATAATTTTGTGGTACTCCTCCTAGTCTATGGGCTCACCATCCACATTAGGATCCAAAAAAGTAGAAGTAGCCATAGGAGTAGTGATAGACTTGCTGCTTCCTATATCGTATCTCTAAAGAAAGTCTTTGGTGCACTTACTTCGATAGATAAAAGTGCATTTCTTCGATTGCTTGATTTGAAAGCTAAGGAAGAACGTTAGCTCGCTCATTATACTCATCTCAAATTCCCTATTCATTGTATCTGAAAATCAGGACACCAAAGCATGAGAAGAGCCACTGAAAAATTATTTCATCCATATAAATCTTAATGAGAAGGAAGTCACTGCCATGCTTGAGAGTGAATAGGGTTTTATATACCATTCCTATTTTAAATTCATTTTTAAGTTGGTCACTCTTAAGTCACTGCCATGCTTGAGAGTGAATAGGGTTTTATATACCAATCCTATTTTAAATTCATTTTTAAGTTGGTCACTCTTAAGCCTATCATACTAAGCTCTAGGGGCTTGCTTAAGACCATACAAGGCTTTTGAGAGTTTACATATATAGTTTGGAAATTTGGGATTTTTTAAATTAGGTGGCTACTTGACAGATATCTTCTTCTATGAAACTATTACGAAAAGCACTATTGATGTCCATTTGAAATAACTTAAAGCCGTTAGACATAGCAAATGCTAGTAGAATATGAATGGCTTCTAATCTAGCAACTAGTGCAAAGGTCTCTTCAATGTCTAAGCCCTCTACTTGGGAGAAACCCTATACCACTATTCTAGCCTTATTGTGAATTACTAACCTATCCTCACATTGCTTATTTTTTAGTACCTATTTTGTTCTAATGATATTATGACCATGAGGGGGTTCAACTAAGACAAGACTTTATTTCTTTCAAAGTTCTCAAGCTCTTTATGCATTCATTGACTTAAGAAGCATCAGATAAAGTATGAGTGACATCTTGGTGCTCAAAAGGTGACAAAAGTAGAATGAGCATAAGAATCTAGAGAGATAAATCTAAAGCAAGTAACTGGCTTACATAGATCCTCAATCATATGTTCCGGAGGGTGTCATTGCTGGATGTGAAGCGGTGATCCTAGCTGTGTAAGTAGAAGTAGAGCCACTCGAAGAGCTGATGAAGCTGTCTATTGAAGCTAACGTTGTGAAAGCAAGCTCTCTAACTAATTCAGGAGCAACTAGAGGAGGGATTGAATCCTCATCCTTTAAGTAAAGATTTTCATCAAAGAAGATGCTCTTCTGATCACTATGTTCTTGTCTTGTGCACCTGCACTGTTGGGTCTAGTACCAGAACTAGCCTTATCAAAAGTGACTTCATAAGTCTTCAAAATTTTGTTAGTATCCAAATTTAAAACATGATATCCACAAGTATGAGTAGGATATTCAAGAAAAATGCGTGGATCTGGATTCAAATTTATCTAAGTTGCCATGTTTTAAAATGAAGTACTTGCAACAAAATATCTTAAAATGAGAGACGCTAGGCCTACGATCTATCCTCAACTCATAAGAAGTATTACCTAAGGATGATCTCAAGAACACCGTATTAGACACATAGCAAGTGGTGGAAATTACCACAGCCTGAAACCTACTAGGAGTGCTATGCTCATCTAATATAGTCATAGCCATCTCTACTAGAGTATTATTCTTCTTCTCTACAACTCTATTCTGTTGGGGAACTTTTGGAGAAGAGAACTGGTGCTCTAGACCTCTCTTAGAATAGAGAGTGACAAAAGATAAGTTCTTGAATTCAGCACCATTATCACTCCTAATGACTCTCAAAGCTCCTAGGAAATCAACATCTAATCTAAGGGCCAACTCTCCAAAGCAACCAAAGGTCTCATCCTTGGAAGAGAGAAAATACATCTAAGAATACCTAGAGAAGTCATCTGCAATAACAAGCACATACCACTTTCCTCTTACAGAATGGACTCTAGAAGGATCAACAATGTATAAGTGCAAGGGCTATCTAGGTGCATCAGTCATCACCAAGTAAGAGGTGGATGAGAAGTAGAAACTATTTTACAATGTCTGTAGGGTGTGCAAACTAGGTCCTTGCAACTCTTTAAGCCTAGGTAAACCTTTAATAAGATCTATGCTATTGATTCAAGTCAAGTGATCGATTCACGCCACCCCTTTGTTGCCATACTGGTCCTACAGGGTTGCATGGCGAAAAGTGCTAAAATTACAGTGTCACTGAAATGCTAATTAGTTTCAAGAGCATAAAACCCTACAATTGTCTTGCAGATTGATGGTGGCTGTTTTCTCTGAACTAGAAGATGAATTGCAGTAAGCTAACAATTTTTAGTCCATATACTTACACAATGCATGGGTTCCACTTGTGATCATTCACTCACGGGAATGTTCATTAATTACATCAGGCCATTTCATAGATGGACAGATGAGATGTACAACTCATGTTTTTTTACATTGAGTAGTTCACAGAGGTAATCCTTCTTTGCCTTACTATTCTTGGAACTGTATTTTTCTCCCCTAACTATATAGTAGATTTGGATGGAAATGTTTAATATGGAACTATGTACATAACAGTTTAGACATGAACTTTATAATTATATTTTTGTACTTATTCAAACTGTAATCTCTTATATGCAGCCACACCCTTCCATTTGACGAACTATTCCTTCTACTGGGATGCTGGGGATATTGATGTGTGTATGATGAAGAGAGGCACCAACGGCGCAGAAATAAACTGAAAAAAGGGCCAGTTCTCAATGAAAAAAAGATTCTCAAGAGGGGATTTGTGTTTTTTGTCTTAAGGTGTTAATCCGAAGTTTCATGATGTTCCAATAATTAGTTGGAGTATGTAGGGCTTGATTCTAACCGTTCTCAATCTCATAATGTTGGCCTCATGGTTTGTATATATAGGAAAATAAAGTTGTTCTTCCACTAATCAGGGGAGGAGCATTGTGGGTTTTGCTTGTATGTTTCTAACCAAATATTTTTCCTGCTGCTTTTACAGACCATATTCCCTCTTGGTACTGCTGCTGCTTAAATTCCAGTTAGATGCATATTTATGTTGTATGGCGATAAATATAATACAGATGTGAATGCCTGAATATTGAATTATACTGGATTTCAGTGAGATACATATTTATGTTGTATGGTGATGTGTGTAATACGGATTTAAATGCCTGAATATTGAATTATACTCGATTTACTGTTAATTAGTAGCTCTGAATAACAACAGTTTTAGGAGAAAGGAAGTCGGTGACCAAAGTTTGAAGTGGACAGTTAGAACGTGGAAACTGTGATCGATTGTATTTCCTCTGTAACCTTCCTCCTTTATTTTGCCAATCTGGGCTGTTCGATTTCTTCAGTAGTTCAGTATCTCTGAAATACATTCATGGTGGCAATAGGAGGAGCCGTACATATTCCTTTTGTATCAGCCAAATACATGAACGACATCAACTAAAACAGGCTGGCTTTTACTCATATTTCGACCTAGAAATGTGCAGCGCAAATCATTCGTATCTGCCACATATTTGTTTGATCATTTGTTCTTAAAGCACACATCCAAAGGCTATGAATAATTGAGATGCTGTGTCTTCACTAGAGGGCAGTAAATTAGAATTAATTATAGTTGCATAGGTATATATATAGGATTAGTTGAGAGAAAGAGGAGAAAAGATTAGAGCTTTTTTTAATGTGGAAAGGGTCGACATTAGTACACTGGATACAAAGTACACTTTATAGTTCTCTTTTCTTTTTTGGCCTGCTTAGGTTTGTCATCCTTGTGTTTCGTGAGATTCGTCGGCTTTTCCCTTTTCTTTGTTGTTCGCTTTTGGAAAACGAGTTTGGTCGTAAGAAATGAACTCGTATATATATGATCGTGGCCACAATGAACAAAAAGGTGAGGAATCACGGCTGCTCATGATCGTATAATTAACCTAGATAGATTCCTTAAACAAGCTTTTCTTGAGCACGCCACTATATGCATGCATGTGCTCGATTCATTTACAGCTAATCTGTTGGTTAACGTGCGGGGTGACGGGGGACCACACTGTTAGGAAACTGGATCCACGGCCAAGAGTTCTGGCATATTGGACATCCCCACCATCTAGTATAAATAGAGAGCCATACCCTCATTGTACACATGATTGAAAAGCAATAAAGAAAGACCAGGAGTTCTCTCTACCTCTCTCTGTGTTCAATATATTATTATGTGATTCTGTGATTGATTCGTTCTTGTTCTAAGTAGAGATTCTGATCGGACTGATCGCCCGTATCGGTTTCTCAACACACACCATGTGAGCCTACGTAGGTGCATACCTCTCAGGCCGATCCTGATGCATGCAGACAGTCACAGCTATCAAATTACCACATTAAAATAAGCCATCAGATTCATTCTCAAAGGTAAATTACTGCAGTAATTAGAGACACGTCATCAATTATAGTGAGTTTAGACTATAATAGTACAAATTTAAAGGTAATTTTTTGAGTAAATTTGGTACATCTACAACTTTAATGATAAAACTATCCGTTTACTGCAACTTTTAGTGAGGATTTTGACTAGCTACGCCTTTAAGAGACCAATTTCTCAAGGAACTGCAACTCCGTCCATCGCGCGGATGTCCTACCGACAAGCCGAGCACACCTATCATTAACTCCGTGCATAAATTGGCCGGTTATGGCCAGGCACCTGGGACGCCACGAAAGTAGGCCACACGGATGGCTCTCCCATGCAAGCAAGGACATGTGGGGCTCGTCTAACACCATGTTAACTATCTCTTCTGTCTGTCTGTCTATCAGGTACAAAATAGTGGAGGAGATTGGCGCAACTCTTGTTTACCTCCACGTAGAGTGCCATCCATACATCCTGCACACAGATATCAAACCGAGCAACATACCCCTGGACAAGGACTTCAACGCCAAGCCTGCTGACTTCGGACTGTCGAGGGTCGCTAACTGAAACACCTCAAAAAGTTAAATTTTTTATTTTTTTATTTGAATTTTGCTTGAATTTCCTCTCCTTTCCCAATTCGGCAAGTCACTTGAAAATCCACTTTTCCTTCTTGGCCTTTCCGCCTTCTCCTTCCGTTGGCGCCTCCCTGCGTTGCCGTCGTCGCCGAACCGCCTCACTGTTCGGCCGTCCACACGCCGCGCGATCGTCGGCCAATTTTGTGGCCGCACGTTCCCACTCGTCTGCCCTTGTGGCCCCACTGCTCAACCACTCATCTTTGCTCTCCCCTCGCTTCACGCACTGCAGCTCGCACACGCTCGCTCTCTCACCCAGCTCACTGTGTCTTCGCCTCGTCCCGAGCGCCACGCCGTACTGCCGCCATCCAATCCTCGCCACTCTCGCAGGCGACAGCCACCGCCTCGCTCTTTGTGCGACGGCAGAGCTCACCTTATCGCCTCGCCCGAGCGCAAGAGACGCGTCCCGAACCGCCTCTCTGTAGCCATCGACGCTCATCGCCTTTAAAGCCCCAGTGCCACTGTTTCAAGCTCCCTAACACTCCCACAAACCTCCCCAAACTATCAATTTGAGCTCAAGTGGACCGCATCGCCGCCGGCGATCTCCCTGTGCCCGGTGAGCCCTAACAGCCATCTTGAGTTCCCGTTGATTACTTTTTGAGAGACCATGTGGAGGTCATCCCATGTAAATGATGAGTAATTGACATCGGTTTAGGAAAGTTGAGTTTGAGTTGGTTGGCTCGGAGCTTGACGGCGTCAGACTCTGCATGCGAGGCGTCGGTCTCTGCACGGCATCTACGCGTACGCTTCGCCTCTGCGCGCACTCTTCGGAGTCTGAATAGTCTACGGACTCTAAATAAGATGTGCTGAGGCTCGCCTCCGCGCGCACTCTTCGGAGTCTAAATAGTCTACGGACTCTAAATAAGACACGTCGAGGCTCACCTCCGTGCGCACTTTTCGGAGTCTAAATAGTCTACGAACTCTAAAATAAGACACACGGCCACTGCGCGCACTCTTCATGAGTATGGAATAAGACACGTGGAGGGACGCCTCCGCTCGCATTCTTCAGAGTCTAAATAGTGTACGAACTCTAAATAAGACGCGCTGAGGCTCCCCCTGCGCGCACTCTATGGAGTATAAATAAGACACGAATGTTTTCCCTGCGCACTCTACAGAGTATAAATAAGACGCGGATGTTGTCCGTGCGCACTCTACGGAGTATAAATAGGAAGCAGATGTTGTCCCTGCGCACTCTACGGAGTATAAATAAGACGTGGATGTTGTCCCTGCGCACTTTACGGAGTATAAAAACTGCACGATGGCCGAGACACCAGGGAGTACCTCGCTTTAGTGGCGCACCGAATGGATATCGCACCTTCGAGCGCGTTGCACTAAGGAGTGCATCGCTTTTTGAAGGTAGGGGAACGATAGTTTTGTCTCCCTGCCTCGGCGTGCGTAGCCCCCTTGACCTACGCACCAAGCGTCCGCCTCCCTGCCTACATGTGCGTAGCGCCCTCGGCCTACGTCGCTCGTGCCCGCTTTCCACGGGCACCATCTTTGAAGGTAGGGGAACGATAGTTTTGCCCCCCTGCCTCCGCGTGCGTAGCGCCCTCGGCCTACATACCAAGCGCCTGCCTTCTGCGGGTGCCATCTTTGAAATTAGGGGAACGATAGTTTTGCCTCCCTACCCCTGCGTGCGTAGCGCCCTGGCCTACGCCGCTCGCGCCCGCCCTCCGCGGGCACTATTTTTGAAGGTAGGGAAATAGCAGTTTTGCCTCCCTGCCTGAGCATGCGTAGCGCCCTCGGTCTACGCCGCTCGCACCTGCTTTCCGCGGGCACCATCTTTGAAGGTACATGAACGATAGTTTCGCCTGCCTGCCTCCGCGTGCGTAGCACCCTCGGCCTACGCACCAAGCACCCGCTCTCCGCGGGCACCATCGTTGAAGGTAGGGGAACGGTAGTTTCGCCTCCCTGCCTCCGCGTGCGTAAAACCCTCGGCCTACGCACCAAGCGCCCACCTTCCGCGGGTGCCATCTTTGAAGGTAGGGGAATGACAGTTTTGCCTCCCTACCTTCGCATGCGTAGCGCCCTCGGCCTACGCACCAAGCGCCCGCCTTCCGTGGGTACCATCTTTGAAGGTAGGGGAACAACAGTTTTGCCTCCCTGCCTCTGCGTGCGTAGCACCCCGGCCTACGCCGCTCGCGACTGCCCTCCACGGGCACTATTTTTGAAGGTAGGGGAACGGCAGTTTTGCCTCCCTGCCTACGCGTGCGTAGCGTCCTCAGCCTACGCTGCTCATGCCCGCTTTCCGCGGGCACCATCTTTGATGGAAGGGGAACGACAGTTTCGCCTCCCTGCCTCCGCATTCGTAGCGCCCTCGGCCTACGCACCAAGTGTCCGCTCTCCGCGGGCGCTATTTTTGAAAGTAGGGGAACGACAGGTTCGTCTCCCTACCTGCGCGTGCGTAGCGCCCTCGGCCTACGCCGCTCGTGCTCGCTTTCTGCGGGCACCATCTTTGAAGGTAGGGGAATGACAGTTTCGCCTCCCTGCCACCGCGTGTGTAGCGCCCTCGGCCTATGCACCGAGCGCACACCTTCCACGGGTACCATCTATGAAGGTAGGGGAACAACAGTTCCGCCTCCCTACCTCTGCATGCATAGCACCCCTGGCCTATGCCGCTCACGGCCGCCCTTCGTGGGTACTATTTTTGAAGGTAGGGGAACGACAGTTTTGCCTCCCTACCTCCGCGCGCACACTTCGGAGTCAAAATAGGCTACGGACTCTAAATAAGATGTGCCAAGGCTCGCCTCCGCACGCACTCTTCAGAGTCTAAATAGTCTATGGTCTCTAAAATAAGACACGCGGCTTCCGCGCGCACTCTTCATGAGTATAAAATAAGACACGCAGAGGGACACCTCCGCACATAATCTTTGGAGTCTAAATAGTCTACAAACTCTAAATAAGGCGCGCCGAGGCTCGCCCCTGTGCGCACTCTATGGAGTATAAATAAGATGCGGATGTTGTTCCGCGCACTCTACGAAGTATAAATAAGACGCAGATGTTGTCCCTGTGCACTCTATGAAGTATAAAAATTGCACGATGACTGAGACACCAGGGAGTGCCTCGCTTTCGCGGGCGTTGTACTAAGGAGTGCATCGCTTTTTGAAGGTAGGGGAACGATAGTTTCGCCTCCCTGCCTCAGCATGCGTAGCGCCCTCGGCCTACGCACCAAGCGCCCGCTCTCAGTGGGTCCTATTTTTGAAGGTAGGAGAACGGCGCCGCCTCCCTACTGCAGCGTGCATAGCGCCTCGGCCTATCTTTTCCGCGCCGCTTTCCGTGAGCACCATCTTTGAAGGTAGGGGAATGACAGTTTCGCCTCCCTTCCTCTGCGAGCGTAGCACCCTCAGCCTACGCACCAAGCGCCCGCCTTCCGCGGGTGCCATCTTTGAAGGTAGGGGAACGCCAGTTTTGCCTCCCTGCCTCCGCGTGCGTAGCACCCTCAGCCTACGCACGAGCGCCCGCCTTCCGCGGGTGCCATCTTTGAAGGTATGGGAATGACAGTTACGCCTCCCTGTCTTCGCGTGCGTAGCGCCCTCGGCCTACACACCAAGCGCCTGCTATCCGCGGATGCTATTTTTGAAGGTAGGGGAATGACATTTTTGCCTCCCTGCCTGTGCGTGCATAGCGCCCTCGGCCTATGACGCTAGTGCACGCTTTCCACGGGCACCATCTTTGAAGGTAGGGGAACGACAGTTTCGCCTCCCTGCCTCTGCGAGCGTAGCGCCCCCGGCCTACGCCACTCGCGCCCGCCCTCCGTGGGTATTATTTTTGAAGGTAGAGGAATGACGGTTTGCCTCCACACTGCGCGTGCATAGCGCCTCGACCCTCGCCGCTCGCTACCGCTTTCGCGGCACCATCTTTGAAGGTTGGGGAACGGCAGTTTCACCTCCCTGCCTTCGTGTGCATAGTGCCCTCGGCCTACGCACCAAACGCCCACCTTCCGTGGGCACCATCTTTGAAGGTAGTGGAACTGTAATACCCTGAACGTCGTTTCGGCGTCGGCTTTAAATTAATCGTGGAGTCGCCGGTTTTTCGGTAAATCGCAGGAAGAGAAAAATAAAAAAAATTGTGGAATAGCATAAAATGAATAAAACAAATAAAAAAACCTCTAAGTAGACTGCCTGGAGAGTGGGCCGACCACCTTAGACCTTCCGGCCCAAGGGGTGGCCACACCCCCTCCCCCCAGGTTGCGCCTCCAACTTCCCTCCACAGATGCTGTCCATTGGTGCAAAGGAGGAAGAGAAGGAAGAAGAAGAAAGGGAAGAGAATGAAGAAGAAGAGAAGGAGTAGAACAAGAGGAGGAAAGAAGAGGAGTGATCCTAAGGGATGCCCTAGGTAACTCTCCTTCATCTCAAATCTCTCTGTTATTGCTGTAATTAGGGTCCTTAGCCTAAGAATTGGTGGGGGATTAGCAATTAGATTCCCCGATTAGGAAATACATGCTTGTCTGGTCAGAGATCAATCACATGCTGCCCTGTTTGTGCAATTTAGACCTACGAAACAATTTTTCCTGCGGGTATTCCCAAAAGAAAAATTGTAGAGGATGACGAGATATATTTTATGTAATGTTTCCAGAATTTTAGGCCGCGGGATTTGGGCGCAGCAGAGTTGGGAACTTTGCTGTCTGGCAGAGGTGCGGATTGGGGTAGATTGCTGTTCAAGGCTGATTTAGGGGTAGTAGATGATTTTTATATTTTTGGTCGCAATTGAGAAAAATGTAGTTAATTCAGTAAGATAACTGCTGAATAAAAATCATAATTTTTAGAGGCTTACACTGTGGTTGGAATGTGTTAGAATTTGGCTGCCCAGATTGCCAGAACAGAGAACATCCTCTATTTTGCGCATTAAGTTACACCTTGCTAGGTGATCTACATGAAAAGTGAAGGTATTTAAGTGAGGAATCCATAAATATATCACTTGATGTAAATGTCTTAATATTGTTAAAGATATAAAAATATTAAGCAACGCTGCTGCAGTGGGTAGATTGAAGAATCGTTAAGCGGAGAGGATTATGTGTGGGTTCGGGGTTATAGCGACGTCTTTACTTCTTAAGACGAATTTTCATTGCTGTTGTATTGTGCTGAGAGGTACTTTTGGACAGGTGGTTTTGCTCCTAACGCACGTGATTGCTTCGCTTCGCCGGTAGAGGCAAGTAAACGTAGCGGATGTGCTACCGTTTAACTCGTTATTCTTACTACTTACAATTTATATGATTTTCGTAACTTGATATGTTATGCCATGGTTGCATGTTTTCTAAATGAGGTTATGGTAGCAATTATTGATCAATTGCCATGCTTTGGATAAATTGCTCATAGTCATGTGGTAATTTGTTTAATGTGCTAAATGCGGAATATCAAAATAAATACGTGGTGGATATGTGGTTGTGGATATGTGGATGAGCATGTTGATGCTCCTTTGAGGTCGGAATTCATGTAGTTTATGATTATCATATCATTCATATCATGTCTTGTTATTTGCATTGTGGATGTCGCCACACTTAGCCGCGACCGTATCGGTACAACATCGTGTATTGCCGTAATATGATGCACACTCTTATCCTGCTAGGAAAGGGTGCTGTGGAGCATAGCATGATAGCATTCATATGTATTTATTTATGGATGAAATGACTGCATTTATATGCCAACTAATTATGAAATTTATGAGGTATGACTCATGAAAATCTGTGGTGGTTTAATAATTGTGGACATGATTTGTGGTTGTGGTTGTATGGAAACATAAATGATGATGTATTATTGTTTGTAGTTTGAATAGCCTGTTAAACAGTTTGCTTGCTGAGATTTTTATCTCACCCTTGTTTTCCCCCTACAGGTGATCATTGAGCATGCATGGGAAGGGTAGAGCGGCACCACAATAATGCACTTGGATCATAGATTTATGTTGTAACAAAGACGAAGTCTTTTGCCTAGCTAGCTCGTCAATGTTTACTTTAACTTAATAGTGTTAAACTTGTGAACTATTCTTTGGTCAAATTGTTGGAGGTTGATTTAAATTACTAAATTGTCATCACTATCTTGTTTCGCTTAGTTGATTATGCTTCCGCTTATCTTATATTTTTTATGAAATTATTGCCAGTTGAATTTATCTTATAACTTGACTAGTTGTGGAGTGTTTTTAGTGGCATCCCAGGGTAATGTGGGTCCTGTGTTATTACAGTTGGTATCAGAGCCTAGGCTTTAGATTCTAGGAGAAATAAGAAAAAATTACACACTTGCACATGTAGGATGGGGGAGGGATTGTATATCTTGCATATACCTTGTTGAATTCTTTGAATTATTGTTTGTGCATTATTTGCTTGATGATGATGTTCTTGCTTGATTGTGGATTGTGGTGGCTGCAGGAATGCCGCCTAAGGGTAGTAGCCGTGGCCATGCAGCTACGCCGGTAGCGCAGCCGACGGTCGAGGAGGCTGAGGTTACTCAGCCAGCAGGTGGTAATCAGGAGGAGCTATTAGCCACTGTGAGGGCCATGCAGCAAGAGCTTATGGCATTGAGGCAGGGGCAGTTGGCCCCTGGTGCTGGTGCTGATCCAATGCATGAGGTTGCGACAACTAGAGCGGGGTTGAGACTGGACAGCTTTGACGGGGCGGCCACTCCTGTTTAGGCCGCTGACTAGCTGTCCTATGTGGAGGACAAGATGGAGGCATTTGAGGTGGTTGTCTCCGATCGTGTGCGCTTCTTGGCGCAACTTCTGAAGGGAGAGGCTCAGATCTGGTGGAAGGGGGTGTAGTCCGCTCGCACAGCTGCACATGGAGCGCTGTCGTGGGCAGAGTTCGTCCGGCAGTTCGAGAGGAGGTTCTACCCAGAGACCTTTCTGGATAAGATAAAAATCGACCTGAGCAAGTCCACGCAAGACAAGCAATTCTTTGGTAGAGTATGAGGTGGGCTTCAACCAGATAGCCTGCTTTGTCCCACATGTGGCTTGGGATGATGCGGAGAAGGCCAGGCAGTTTCATCAGGGGCTTAGACCTTCGATCCGCCACCTGCTGGGTGCTTTTCCGATCACGGATTTTCGTATCTTGGTGGAGCAGGCTTTGGGGATCGAGATGCAGCAGGCGTACACAGAGGACATCCGCAAGGCCATTGGAGGAGATCAACCTCGAGGCAACATCGAGAGGAAGGGCTTTTCTAGAGGCCCTGCACACAAGAAGGTAAAGAGTCGTCTGCACCAGCCCTACTGTGGTAGTACATGGCAGTCCAGCTCTATTGGAGGCAGCTCTCTGCATTACCGTGCCACAATGAAGCCCGGGCTGGGCTTGGTGTGTTTTCATTGTGGATACCCGCATAGGTGGAGCGACTGCTCTTGGATGGGGCAATGTTCTATCTGTGGACACAACCACAAGGACGTGGTGTGGAGGCAGAGTCCCAAGGGGAAACTACAGTGGGAGATAGCTCCTAGACCTTCAGTAGGATCTTCCCGCCCTGATGGCACCGTGCAGATGATGGCTGCGGCTCCTACCCCGTAGTTCTTGCCTGCGGTTCCAGCATTGCGATATCTGCCAAGATCTTGAAGACCTTCATCGCTCGTCCCGGCACTTCCACCGAGGATACTAGGTTCAGCAGCCTGCTACACCTTCGGCGCCTGTACCCCAGTGGACTTCTATGCCGACTTACCCGGGCACAGGAGGTCCTTCTTCTTCAGCTGTTCCTGTGGCGTATTCCATGCCCGTGTCTGATGGCATGGATCGTGGAGATGTGGTGACAGGTAACTTATCTGTTGATGCTTTCGATGCTTCTGTACTTTTCGATTCAAGGGCTAGTTTCTCTTTTGTCTCAGAGGTTTTGTCCAGCGGGCAGGTTTGTCTGTGCAGTTGGTTAGGAGGGCAGTGGTGGTCTTCTCCTCGTGCGAAAAACACGGATGGGCGACGGCGCGCGTGCTCACAAGAAAGCGGCAACATGGCGACAACGGCGGCGCCGAGCGAGCAAAGATGGCGGCATCGGTGGCGGCGTGAGGCCGTGGCTCCGCAGCCCGACGGTAGCGGCGCTGCGGAGCGGCGCGGTGACGACAAAGATCGGCGGCGCCTATGACCGGAGATAACCGGAATCCAAAAGCCGTAAGTTTTCCGCCCCGATCTAAGTTTTGTTTCGTGTTTGGGGTTTGGGTGGTGGGATTTTAGGGATTTTCATTGGGATTTTGCGAAAGTTCTTGAATCCCCTCCTTCTATTTGCTAAACCAAGCCTTAAAACCTTAGATCCGAAATTTTAATTAGTGAATCCGAGTTCGGTTAGACTAATTAGGGTTCATGATGAGGCTAACCTGGCTTAGATACCAAATGTTAGTCTTAATCTAGGTCTAAACATGAACATTAGTCTTCACCTAGGCTCAAATTATGAACACTACCATAAACATTAGTGCGGAAGCATACCCAAACTCGATGAAGCCATGAAGTAGTTGGTGCTCGGTGATGCAGAGGTAGCCAGCGTCGGTGAAGCCGAGGTCGCCGGGGCTGCGGTTGTCGCCGTGTACGGGGACAGAGGAGGTCCGATGTTCATTCACCTTAGCGTCGTTAGTAGATCGGTTTGTTAGGGTTTTGGGGGCCTAGCTCAACTCGTCAACTAGCCCTACCGAAAACCCTCGTTTTTATGTGGCGCTAGGTGACCAGGACCGAAAACCAAATCGGTTGGTAGCGCCCCCGATCAGGGCGCGACACATTGACCTAGATGAACCATCTAAATAAATTTAGTGATCCATGGTGTAATTTACTTGTAATTAAAAGAAAAGGAAATGGGAGGGGAAGTAACAGGTAGAGGTAAGCTCAACTATCGTAGAAGAGGGGGGCGGATGCAGGTGGAAAGAATACCGCCGGGGATGTTCTGGGGGTGTTGAGGGCGAACTGGAAGCCAACAGCCTGCTTTGGAATGGGTGGCGCGTCAGAGGTTCGGGCCGGGCGCCGTTGCCGTCGCCGAAGACAGCTGTAGCAGCCGTCGTCGGTAGGCGGTGGTGGTGCTACTAGTCCAGTGTAGACTAGCTAGAAGCTAGGCGGAGTCGCCTCACCGCCAGTCGAGCGTGCGTTACATATGCCGTCGGCCAAAAGCGAACCCAAATAACTCGCTCGCTGCCGCGGCACCTACAGCCGCCGCACGGACATGTTGGCCCAAACGAACCCCTCTTTGACTCTCTTGCACTGCAGCAGCTAGCGGTCCATCGATGCTGCGACGATGCACCGGTGGAGCGTGCGTGATGGAGCTAGCGGAGGCCGGAGGCGACAGTGGGCGCCACAGCAGCAGCGACTTGGATGTTAGGGTGAAGCAGATACGATTCCGTGGAACTAACTACAAATCACGTTGCCCTAGAGTTTCTACGGTGGTCACATGAGACTCGTATTCCTAGATTCACCATTCGACATATGCATATATTATTTCCATAGCAGTGTACATTTTTTTATTGCTGTTACTGTCAGAAAATCCCTGACATCAGCACGTGTCTCTATGGTGGGTAGTGTTGTGAAAAACAGAATACCATTGCCGGACGCAGAATACGATTTTCGGACGGAAAGGCTAGTGCCAAGTGATTAATCGGAATACAGACGATTAATCAGAATTATACAGGTAATTTGGCATTTGCATTAACGTAGACATGTATTGATAATACCACTAATCTAAATGATTTTTTTTAACTCAACGTAGTTCACATCCTCACCAAATAAAGATTTCTACAAAGATCTAGCACAAAGAAGTGACTGATATCAAGACAGAAGATATTAATAAATTGAAAAAATAATTTCACAAGAAAGAAATTGAAATTGGACAGAGAATAATGGGTAGGCCATTAATCACGGGCTGCACACACAATGAAAATTTTGGAGCTCATGAGCTTACTTTGCTGGTCTAGATTGACAAGTTCGACTATTGCGCCTTTGGCTAACAGGCTAATTGGCCGAATTAAAACAGTTTTAGCGTCCGGTTAATCGGAAAACGCCCGTTTAAGTCGCTTTAAACGGCCGACTAATCACCCAGCAGCCTTAACACGCCTTCGAATCATCAATACATGACGGAATCAGCGCTGACACCGACTATACGGGCGATCATTCAGTGGGTGCTATATACAACATATACGACTTACGTCCTGCTCATTTCTGCTTAAACTTCTAATTTCTGATTTATTTTTTACTATTCACAAATTTCGTTTTTTACTTTTTTACCGGTTCTTTTTTTCGTATTCGTTTACCTTGTCCGTGATGAGCTAATATTTTTTTTCTATTCATAAACTACTAATCAGAGTGCAACTAAGTGTAGCACTCTCAATCAACTGAAGTTACAGCCCCCCTCCAAAAAATCAACTGCAATTTTAGTTGATTGAGAGTGCAACTTCAAGTGACTGATAGATAAAAACATTTTAGTCACCTTTGCAATAGCCACTTCCTAAAGATTTAAGGTCTGTTTGTCTCCAGATTCTCATTTTTCAGCTCTTACTTCTGATTTTCGGATAATCCACTTCTCTGAAAATCTACAGCTAACTAAAAAACAAATTTAGCTAGTAGGTTGGCTCAAAAAATAAAAGTACGGATTAGAGGCAAATAGACCAGATACACCGTTAACACTTCAATTCTTTTTGTATCTTCTTTCAATTTATACATAGATTTCTGAAATTTCTTCACGAAACATGTTTTTGATCGGCAATAATTTCTTTAGATTCGAACGCCTTTGCCTCCTCTGTTCACCGATAGAATCTCAATTACGTATCGAAAACTCTCAATACAAATAAATTGCACTTATCCGACCCATACTGACAAATGTTAACACATAAGATGCAGAAACTCTGAACAAAGCCAACAGATCATTACACCACTACAGTTTATCACGCCATTTGTAATCCACAATCTAATCTGCTTTAGGATAGTATGGCGTAATCAGAGAGGATGAATGATTGCCTCCACTTTTTAAAATCTGAAACTAAAATGTCAAACCAGAAGAAAAACAATCTAACTTTATTAGTTGTAGATCTCGATTGCAACACGCCGATCGCTTGTTCGACCGCTCGCTCTATCTTTCTTCATGTAGTCGAAATCTCCTCCACTCAAAGCTTGACCGCTCGAACATTTGACTGTTCAAATAAGAACAAGCTGAAGGCAACACCGTGTTGTGCTCAGTTGGATTGAACCGGATGACTAAAGACACCGAGCTCATGGCATGCAAGACCGTGATGAGTTAGCACACCGTCGAAGGCGCACAAAACCAATGCTCAGAAAACACGTCGCCGATGCCAACTATCTTTCCTTGGAATAGATCTGATCTATTATTTCTGTATCATGTCCTGGCTACAAAGCGTCCTCACGGCACCCCTAAAAACCCTAACACAAAAGGCTACACCAAAGCCACTATTAAAACCCTTAGTCTCCCTCTACTTTTATATGCTAGAGCCCTAAACCGTGTCTTCATCAAACTGGACACACAATCCTATCTCTTCCAGAAAACAAGAGACCCAAAACCCTTCCGAACACGAATTTTAAACAAATTCCAAACATTCCAAGTTATGGATTCCTTCCACAACATCCGCTGTTACTTTTCGTGGTGTGGCGCCACCAAGAATCTATTTTGCACCCTTTGATTTTGTCTCTCCTAGTTCCTTCAGGAGTAGCCCTTGAAATCTAGTGGTTGGGGTGGTCGAGAAGTATGAATGGAGAGCAATCTCTTCCTTTTGGCACCAAAGCAGTATCTTTCTGGAATCTCTGTGACTGTTGAGGGCGCCTGTAGGCTAATCACCGATGAGACGAAGTAGACTTCTGGCGGGGTCGATAGTGATCTTGACTTGTTTCAGAAGTTCCTCACGCAACACAATAATTTGTCAATGCACATTGTGTTCTGGGAAATTTGAAGTAGCACAAGACCTGCTTGCGTATTAGAATCTTTCTTTAGACTTGGCTTATTCCTTATCTTGTGCCACATTTCCTTCTGTTTTCCATGTCTTTCTAGTAGTATAGTAATCTGTTTGTGCCCAAGAATACCAAGCCAGTAACGTCAATGGATCGCTAATTCTGTCACCTGTTGACATTTCTGAGAGAAGAAAGACACGGTGTTATCAATTTACTACTTGTGAATTGCAGCCCCCTAAAAAAACAACTGCAACTTCAGATGATTCAGAGTGTGTAACGCCCCTATTTCTGGAGACATTACTGTTCCCCACGACCGTACAAGAATGAACAGTCACAGAGAACTATAACAGAGTGCGTAGCATAACATCACAAGCTTACAACAAAAGATTTAACTTTATTACAATATATGGATGTCACCAGTTTAGATAGCAGGGGCGCAAGCCCACAAACCTTAATACATCACACAAAACACCCCAGGCGGCCTGAGCGAGGCTAAGACCTAAAACCAATCTTCATCAGACAAGACTGGCTCCTCCAGGGCTCCTTCTTCCGCTGCGTCCTGTTCAATCCATTGACCTTCTGGTAAATTGTTTAGCAAGTCATGAGTACCACCGTACCCAGCAAGCTACAAGGATAATCCTATCTTACTATTTGCAAGGATATTCAAAGGATGGGTGTATAGGGGTTTGTTATATTTGGTGGATGCAGTTTTATTTGTAAACAAACAAAGTTAAAACATTTGCTCCTTAAGATCAGGGGTTTTTCCGTTATCATGTAAAGTTCGTCATTATCCAAATCAACATCAGAATCTCTACTTATGCCTCATTGTTGGAGTCACCCAATTAACACGACTTCATTAACCTAAGTACGCGATTCGAATACCATTATTTTACTCTGCGGTGTTGCTCAACTTTACCCACACGATCCCTTAACTCCCGACGAGTTAAGAAAGCCAGGTCGTTTCACTTCTCAATTCTTTATATAGTCTCTGCCCGATAGTATTACTCAGTCACGGCCACAATTACACATAGACTCCCTCTGCCGTTTTAAGCAAATACTACCATTGTTAGGTACCCACAGCATACCTAACTCCTCGTCAACAAAACCACCTCAGCCTGTAGAGGTTCAACCGGATCACTTTGTCCTTTACTTGGCACAAGATTCTTGTCCTTATATTTTCACCGAGGCATCAACCACAATCTTCCACTGTGCTCAACAGCACCAATCACCACCATTCCAACCAGCCTCCATCCTAGGGTAAAGCGGTAGGCCTAGTCCGTCACCCGGAGTCCCATCAGCCTCTTTACCCCAAGTCCAATCCTAGGGTTTGGTCGTGGGCTTGGATCACTTTACGTGATGACCCCACCTTCTGACCCTCCCCCTAGTTCTCCCGAGATAGAGTCGTGGGCTTGGATCACTTACGTGATGACCCCAGCTTCTGACTCCTATCTTGAATTCTACCAAGGTAAAGTCGTGGGCTTGGATCACTTGCGTGATGACCCCACCTTCTGACTCCTACCTTAGTGCAGATTTTCCAATCCTAATGGCCAGCAGCCAAAGTCACTTTGTAGTAGAAATGCTGAGTGAGATGATCTATAATTCTTAATACAATATTTCACTTATTACTATGGTTGTCAAGGTGAATATGGCCATCAATTAAGACAGGGCATTTTTCAGTAGTAGGAATAACTAAATATCATGACATTCTAAACATTTTATTTTAAGCAACTAATATTTCACAACTAACCATAATGCAAATACATTAATTAATTATTGTAATTTCATGGGATTCAATATGATCAAAAACTTATGACTTACCTTGCTGCTCTGGTATCTCTACGATCTCGTAAAGCTGGGCCACGGGCTCCGGCTCCGCAACTGCAACCTCTGCGAACTTGGAAGCTAACGTAAACACATAAAATAACAACATAAGTCAAATTTTGATTTTTGCCAAGTTAAGTGAAATAATCCAAGAAAATAAATATAATTAGTATTTATTCTCAAAAGAGTTTGGATAATGTTGGAGATAAATTTTGAGAAATAAATGAAGTTTGAATTCTTAACTAAGTGGAATTAAATTTTACAAAGCCTAAATACCTACATTTGAATTTATAAAATTCTAAAATTCAAATTTAGGAGAAAGAAATTTATATTTAGATTCTAGAGATTATTCTGGTTCAGATGGTGCATTTTTGTGATTTTTGGGATTTTTAGGAATTTCTAGAATTTTCTGGGATTTTTGGGGATTTTTCTGAATTTTAAATATTATGAGCAGTGTTGGGCTCGGCACGGTGAGCAGTCGGCCCGACCCGATGCTGCAGTCTTCGCGGCGGCGGCCTCGCGCATGCGGCCGGCGGGTCGTGGCCATGCGGCGTCGCGCGACGAAGCCAGCAGTGGCGCCCCACGTCCGCCTGATGGGCGACACGCGGCCGGCACGGATGGCAGCGATGGAGCGATCGCGGGCGCTCGGATGAAACGATTATGAAGCATCTAAGGCCTGAGTTTAAACGATACCAAACGGCGTGGATGGAGTTGGGCGGATGGATGAGATAACGCCACGTCACCCCCGAGGGTCGTCTTCAACCTCCAGACGGTTCCGCCTACCGGCGAGATCGCCGGCTCGGCCAGCAAATGACGGCAGCGGTTTTGGTGGAATGGGTTTCACAGAGTGAAGCGGTTTGAGCTTGGCATTCCATTTTGGCACTTTGGAGCGCGTGAGAACAAATCACGGTGGCTGGCGTCGGCAGGGAAGACGACGGCCTCCACGGCGGTGCTAAGGAACTCCGGTGGCTCTCCGGCCAAATTGGCTGTGGTTTCACCATCTACGGAACACTAGGAACACGATAGCAGTGGCGGTTTAGCTCGGGATAGCTCGAGCGGGGCCACGGAGGACCTCTTCGGTAACGGCGAGCTCACCCGCCAAAGACAAGATGGCTAATACTACCGTTCAAACTAAGCTTCTAATGTGATCAGGGTGCATTGGTGATCCAGCTAGAGCAAGGAATTGAAGAATACTAAGCGCAAACACAGAATTCGGGTTAGGGCTCACCGGGACCAGGGGAGACGATTGGCGGCGACTGGAGTGAAGAGAAGTGAATCGGCTGCTCTGGGAGGGGTGTGGGAGTGTCTGGAGCTGATCCAATATGGCCAAATGGCTTGGCATCGCGTGTTTTGTGCTGGCCACGAAGAGGCGATCGATCGGGCTTCTCCCACGCAGCGGGAGAGAGAGGTACGCAGCGCCGCAGAGGTCGTGAGGGGAGGCGCGCCCCCGGTGAGTGTGTGGCGCTGACCGCTGTGAGAGAGGGGGGAAGCCGCGAGATGGAGTGAGTTGCACCGGCGGTCTTCGGCGCGTGCTGCGGGTGGCGCGTTGCGCGAGGCAGGCGCAGGGGAGGAGGAGGCTGACCAGTGGGGTCGGGGTGGCAAGTGGGTACGGACGCAGGGAAGTGGTGGCCGCTCATCCGCGGCGCGTGGCGGCAGCGTGTCCGCGTCTTCGGGAAGGCGACGGGAGGGGCTTGGCGGCGTGGCGTGAGGTGAAGGCGGAAACGACGGAGAAGGAAAGCGTATTTTCGCTGGGAATTTCTGAATAGGGTAAAGATTTCGAAATTCAAGTAAAATTTAAAATAAATTCCAAAACTTTGAAAATTCGGGGTATTTCAGAGTGCAACTAAGTGTAGCACTCTCAATCAACTGAAGTTGCAGCCCCCCTCCAAAAAAATCAACTGCAATTTTAGTTGATTGAGAGTGCAACATCAAGTGACCGAGAGATAAAAATTTCATCACCTT
Source organism: Bonia amplexicaulis (assembly GCA_036346245.1). Classification (NCBI taxonomy): domain Eukaryota; kingdom Viridiplantae; phylum Streptophyta; class Magnoliopsida; order Poales; family Poaceae; genus Bonia; species Bonia amplexicaulis. The sequence goes on along the minus strand of JAYGGG010000436.1, from coordinate 97,697 downwards.
TGCAATAGCCACTCCCTAAAGATTTAAGGTCTGTTTGTCTCCGCATTCTCATTTTTCGACTCTTACTTGATTTTGAGAATCCACTTCTCGAAAATCTACACCTAACTAAAATTTTTTTTTAGCTAGTAGGTTGGCTCAAAAAATAAAAGGAGGGATTAGAGGCAAATAGACCAGATACCCCTTAACACTTTAATTCTTTTTGTATCTTACTCCTTTCAATTTATACATAGATTTCTGAAATTTCTTCACGAAACATGTTTTTGATCAGCAATAATTTCTTTAGATTCTGAACTGCCTTTGCCTCCTCTGTTCACCAATAGAATCTCAATATAAAACTCTCAATACAAATAAACTGCACTTATCCGACCCATACTGACAAATGTTAACACATAAGATGCAGAAACTCTGAACAAAGCCAACAGATCATTACACCACTACAATTTATCACGCCATTTGTAATCCACAATCTAATCTGCTTTAGGATCATATGGCGTAATCAGAGAGGATGAATGATTGCCTCCACTTTTTAAAATCTGAAACTAAAATGTCAAACCAGAAGAAAAACAATCTAACTTTATTAGTTGTAGATCTCGATTGCAACACGCTCGACTGCTTGTTCGACCGCTTGCTCTATCTTTCTTCATGTAGTCGAAATCTCCCTCCACTCGAAAGCTTCAGCCGCTCGAACATTTGACTGTTCAAATGAGAACAAGCTGAAGGCAACACCGTGTTGTGCTCAGTTGGATTGAACCGGATGACTAAAGACACCGAGCTCATGGCATGCAAGACCGTGATGAGTTAGCACACCGTCGAAGCCTCCGGACCGCACCTCCGTAGCTCCAACACGTATCATCCATCTCTGATCTCCATGCGCCCTAAGCATGAGCCCGACCATCTCGTGACCTCCTTGACTGTCTGAACCTCGGATCTCCCATCCTAGTCCCAGTCCACCTCGTCACCGACCATGATCATCTCCATGCTCAACCTGCACATGCAAAGACCAAAGAATATTTTTCCGGCACAAGTTCGTTCCAACTTGACCAACATCAATCCGCACACATGCAACACAACTCGCATAACAACGCTAAACAAAATCACCAATTATTCATCATAACAAATTAACCATTGTCAATTATTCATCACCAAAATATACTAGACCTAGCGACATGGTCTAACAATCTCCCCCTTGATGAATACATTGACAACACCACAAGATTGCACGATAAATTAGCTTCAAATAGATATAAGTGGTGAACTCGAAAAAGTATTTTGTAAGCCATAAATCTCAAATCTCTCCCCCTCAACACAAGAGAGATAATTTTAGCAAATGTCTCCAATTTTTCATAAAGCACATCAAATCTCTCCCCCTTTGGCAATGTAATCATCAAGAAAAACCAAAGAAAAGACAATTCTAAGAAGGGACAAAGAGAGTAAAAATCAAGAAGCTTTGTAGATTATCCAAGTCATTTTGTATTGAATTAATAAAGCAACCAAGTCATATTTTTTAGTAGAGCTATCTAAATCATATAAAGTCATATATCATATAGCAATGTCAAAACAAAGTTTTCAATATGATTAAGCAATTTATATCAATGACAGGCATCTTAACAATAACCAAACCAATTATAGAGAGCACAATGAGATATCACAATAAAAAGTCAAAGCCTCGAAGTGAAGCAAATTTTAAATCCAGACGAACTAGCAGTCTCATATAACAATCTATTGCTCCATACTCAATTCATAGGCATGTAGCATGCTTGTAGCATACTTCTTTTCATAATGAAATGCTTGTAGCATACTTGTTTAGATGGTGGCATGCTTGAAGCATACTTCTTTTTATTTGACATTTTTTGTGCCTTTTCTTTTTGTGTACCATGGCATGCTTGAAGCATACATCTTTTCAATTGTCTTTTTTTTCTTTCTTATTTTTTTTATAACATGCCAAATTGAGTGATCATAAAAAGATTGCAATATGAAACATGCGAGCCTCATAGCCAAGATTTAAAATAAGACTTACAATCAAGCTAATTCTTTTTGATGAACATCGTAAAGTATTATCTATAATTAATCTAGTCAAAATATTCTGCCATGTCATATTTTAGTTCAAATATAGCAAATTAATTATAACCAGTCATGATCAAAGCTACATAGCATATGAGTAAATATGATAAAGAGAGCTCTATTTAAACAACTCATTTAATTTCAATGGCTTGGACTGATTGATTTATTTGGCAAGTATAGTAAACAAAGCTCCTGAAATTTTTAAACAACAAGCTCCCCCTCAGAATAATCCCATAAGATGTAACACACCAAACTCACTACGCACATGAGCAAAGCGAGAAGTATCAAGTGACTTAGTGAGGTTGTCAGCCATCTGAAAATCAGACTCAACAAAGTGTAAGACTACATCACCTTTTCCATATGGTCTCTCAAAAAATGGAATCTCTTAGAAGCTATCAAAAGAGTGAAGAACCATCAAGTGTTCCAATCAAGTAATGATGTAAAAGTCCGGAACTCAATGTAGCTCATGTACGAAGGTATGCGATATTGTGATACGACATTCAGGGGAGTAGTTAGTGCGGGAGTAGTTAGTGCGGGACGACCCAACCTACTGCGTGGACTGGAGCTTTTTTCCTTCCTTACGAGCTCGGCGTTGAACTCCTTGGCGGCATCTTTTGCCTTGGACGTCATTTCTCCCTTTCTCTCGCATTCTCTGCGTGTGCATGCCTCGAGATAAGTTTTTGTCTCCCAATGTATATGCACGGTTTACTCGTCATTGCGGCACTCCTCCTCCCAAATCTCGTAGGCCCTTTTGACGTTCCACTCCTCGAAACCGAGAGCCCAGTGATCATGTAGGTGTATCTCTAGGTCGATCCACTTGCAGTAGCCACATAGGAGTTCCGGGGACTGTGGACAGACGAGAGATATTGTTAGTGCGTACTTTAAAAGAGAAATAGTAGGGGGAACACACTGTAACTGGTCCTTACCGACTGCCGATAGCTGCTCATGTCCCAACAGCGATTGGGATAGTCACTGTAGTAGTTTGCGCAACCCCAGTAACACATGCCTAGGCTGAGACGTTGCTTAGACTTGAAGAATTTGCATGGGTCTCTACACCAACATAGGGGTAGCGCCTCCCTCTTGGGCGGGTGTTACAGCGAATGCTCGGTTGGAACGTTAGGATGGGGTTGTTTCTACGGGGGACGTCATTGCGGGGAGCTGACCTTCTAACATTCTAGTTTGTGGGTCTCTCCCCATTGTTTCATCATCTTGTGATATTGTGATAGAATCGGAATTCATAAATGGAGGAGAACTCGTGTCCTGACGGTGGTCGGAATAGTCACAGGAGTAGTTTGTGCCACCCTAGTAACACATGTCTAGGCTAAGACGCTGCTTAGAGTTAAAGAACTTGCACGGGTCCCTGCACCAACATAGGGACGACGTCTCTCCCTCGGGCGGGTGTTGCGGCGAACACTCGGTTGGAATATTCGGGACGGGGTTGTTTCTATGGGTGATGTCATTGTGGGGATTTGATCTCCTGGCACACTCCGCTTGTTTGGCCCAGGCCGCAGTAGCCCTTGTTTGTTTGTCGCGGGCAACAACAGACCTTGCTAATTCATGGGTCTCCTCCCATTACTTCATCATCTTGTCCCATTGTTTCTTCTACCTCTTGTCCATACCGATGTGGTGAAGCAAGTTTCGGTGTAGTGTTGGGTTTAGTTGTGTAGTATTCTCTCCCAGATCTCTTCCACCTCCTTTTATGAGCCAAAGGGTTAGTATAGTGTGGTTTTGTTTCATGTGAGTAGCCTGCGAGGCAAGTGTAGTCTTGTCGTTCGAAAAAGTTGTTAGCGGAAAGCTGGCCAATCTGGTTTTCTCACTATGCAAAGCTGCACCCTTTGGTATTGCCAGTAAGCAAATCTGGCCCATGTGATATTGTCGCTGCGCAAAGCTGCCCCATGTGGTCTTGTCGCTGCATAAAGTTGCCCAATTTGGTGTAGTCACTGCGTAAAGCTGGCCCGTCTAGTCTTGTCACTATGCAAAGCTGACCCGTCTGGTCTTGTCGCTATGCAAAGCTGCCTTGGGTGGTCTAGTCGCTGCACAAAGCTACCCCCGTCTGGTATAGTCACTGCGCAAAGCCGCTCCATCTGGTCTTTTCACTGTGCGAAGCTGCCATGTTTTGTCTTCTCACTGCGTGAAGCTGCACCCTTTGGTCTTGTCAGTATGCAAAGTTGGCCCGTGTAGTCTTGTCGCTGCGCAAAGCTGCTCTGTCTGGTCTTCTCATGAATGGTGCCGACACCGTAATGCATTTTCAATATAGTGGGTATCGGTATTACTGAAGTTTGCCTGCACATATTTCAATGTTGCAACTAGTCAAATCGCATCGCACATTATGGAACTATTGATGTATTGTAATTTACATTTCAATATCTGTTCGCATATCATAACCAACTACACTACCATCATAGTATTAACTACCTATCGACAGACCACGCACCGACGCCGCTCTTGTCGCGCTGTTCGAGCTCTCTCCTACTACAAATAATACCTAATGAGTTTCAACAATTTACATGACATGTTGATTTAAATGCCAATATACTAATGATAACGGTACACATGATTTTCTAATGTACTGATGACATTACATTCATTCGTAATTAATCATAAATGTTTCATACTGTTTTGTATAAAGTAAACTATTTAATTCGTATAAAAGTATTGGCTGAATTTTGAATAACTATAAATTTCTACGGAGGCTTAATTTGTACGTAGCATTGACTAAATTTTCTACAACTACAATTTTGTACGGATACTAATTTGCTACGGATGATAACTTTCTACAACTATGCTCACTAAATTTTCTACAACTACATGTTTCTACGGCTGTTAATTTTCTATAACTAGATTGACTAAATTTTCTATATCAAAATTGTACTATACTTTTCTACAGTTTCAATTTTCTATGGATACTAATTATACACTAAGTAAACTATTTACTTCACACAAAAAATATTGATTACAACATACAAAATTTTTTCCCTAGTAGAAGTAACTAAACCTCTCTTTTTCCGCTCTCTCTCCTCTCTTCTCTTCTTTCTTTCTCTTTTCCCGCGAAGGATGACGGGTGAAGAACCTTATTCATACCCATCGCCCACGGGTACCCGTCGCCCGTGAGTATACCCGTTTACTTGCGAACTGAGAGTCACCATATGAGAGTTGAACTAATGACATGTACATATAAGCAGCAACTATTGCTAGAAAATATAATAGCTATCAAACAAGTTTATAACAATAAATAGCAATTAGAGATATTGCTATGGCTACGCTACCTATCAATCTATATCGTGGGTAAACGGACGGGATGGGTACGGACGTAGGCTAGAAAGTCGGTCCACAGGTCAAACAGCACATCCACTGCATCTTCCGTATCGTCGTCGTGCTCCGTATCGAGAAGTATCTTAGCAATATTACGTGCATATATACTTGAGCCGAGGTTCTTTTGAGAAGTCGGTCTTAACTTCGGTCGAGGTCGAGTATGATGCCGGCAAGCACCTCCTCCGTCTGCCGGAAGGATCGATGAGGCGCTCACGATTGTTTCGCACATGTCGACCAGATTGTCGCAAGTTTGCTCGTACAACCAGTTTTGAGGAAGGCCTGGTAGCATGTCGGGGCGCCGCATCTTCTGCTCGTTTTTTTACTAAGAACTTCTAAGATATCCCATTACCTAGTACTCATTTTTTTACTAAAACTAGTTAGTTGCGTTGCAACGAAGTTTATTAGATACATAGAGAATTGTGCTATGGAAAAGGCTACTCTGATCAGTTAAAAAGTGAAGAGTGATAGGAAGTTAAGAATAGGATGGTTAGAGGAGAAGGGACGTACGACCACGAACTCGTTCTTTTATAATAGTAACGATACTATGAAATTCTTTTAACATAAGTGCAAAAATGAACAGTAGTAATTAATGTAAACACTAAACAGAGCTTATACCCAGCTACTGAAACTGACATAATGCATTAATCGTTATTTGGCAATCATTATCGTTCTTAATGCCTAGTTCCGGTCAATCGAATTGAATCTTTGCTACCTAGTTCTGTAGAAAGACAAACACAAACATCCTAGCTAGCTAACAAGCTCTCATAGATCAGCACTTGCAGCAGAGTTACAATAATACCTGGTAAATAATTAGAATCAGCAGCATAGTGTATCCCAAAGAACCATTGGTCAGTACTATGACGGGAAGCATATTCCTTATGATTTTTAATTTATAAATCAGAGACACATGAACCATTGCATAGCACCCGGAGCAATGTCAACAGCACAAAAAATTGTGTCAGTAACAAGGACAACGTAAGAACAGCGGCACGACGGAGGCGCTCCCATCTTCCGGTGCACAAAACTGCATGTCGACACAGGAAGGGAAGCGTCCAACTCGACCCTAGTGCGCTCAATAGCGATCTCGTCTCCAGGAGGACGGCACCAGCCAGCAATACGTAGGTGATAGCAACATCAACCCTGTTGTGACCATCTTTACCACTGAACTGGAACAGTAAGAACGAGGTGGCAGTGGCGGCTGGCGAGACGATGCGGATGCAGTAGCCAAAGCAAGTGTGGATCCATCTCGATTACCGCATACTGTTGTTCAGCTTCAAGGTGCTCTAGTACTTCGATGTCAGGGCTATCATATTCCATGTCGACCGAAGAATCAACTATTCCGCCCTTTAGGAGATGCATGCATGAGTAGTTGACGACGTTGGGCTATCATATGTCAGGGCTATCATATGCTCATGTACAAGTCTAGCATGTACGTGTAGTTGGGCCAATTAGCTAGCTAGTTAGTTAGCATGTGCATGTGCTGCATGTGTTAGTGAAGTAAGTCTTCAGGCTGTTAGCTAGTTTTTAGGAGATGCATGCATGAGTAGTGGACGACGTTGCAGCATGGCTTGCGGCCAGTGCGGAGGACGACCAGTTCGTGTGCAAGAGTGAGCGGCTCATGTACAGATTGAACGATCGTGCATGCGTACATGCGCATGAATACTCGGCCAAGCAGTTGCTATTCTATGCATGTAAGCAATGTTACTTATAGTCGTATATCAGTTGTTTCTAAAATGAGTTGAACACAGAAAAAAAAGATGTTCGTCGCCGAGGGCGTTAGTCGCCGCAATCTCCTGTGTCTACACCAAATTGCTCTCGTGTGTGTGTTCGAGTTTGCCGAGTTCGCTGCTTGGTTCTAACACATCAGCCCTCCAGCCATTGTTGCGAGCTCCGCGCAGTCCTGCAAGCACTGTAGGTCATTGAGCTCCGCGCCCAATGATTTCATACTTAAATGCTTATGAAAATAGCGCAAATTTTTACTTACGGGGGGTCGGCGTAGGTGATGATGTTAAACAGAAAGTTACATCCGCTGTTGCTTTTCGTGGTGTAGCCAGCGGGATCAGGTTCCCGCTGCCGGCGATATGCTTGTAGAGGACATATCCGGCTCCCAGCACCTGCACCACCAGAGTTACAAAGTGGCGCTTCCAGAGCTTGTTGTCCTCCAGGGCGTAGGCGGTGATGTTGTCCTGGCCGCCGAGGTGCAGCAGGAGGAACGGCGCCCAGAACGCCACGTAGGTGATGATGTTAAACAGAAAGTTACATCCGCTCCTGTTGCTTTTCGTGGTGTGGTGCCACCAACAATCTCTTCCTTTCGGCACCTCACAATCTTTCTGGAATCTCCTCACCAGCTCCGAACGCTGACCTGTTGAGGGCGCCTGTAGGCTAATCACCGATGAGACGAAGTAGACTTCTGGCGGGGTAGTGTTTCAGAAGTTCCTCACGCAACACAATAATTTGTCAATGCACATTGTGTTCTGGGAAATTTGAAGTAGCACATGACCTGCTTGCGTATTAGAATCTTTCTTTAGACTTGGCTTATTCCTTATCTTATGCCACATTTCCTTCTGTTTTCCAAGTCTTTCTAGTAGTATAATAATCTGCTTGTGCCCAAAAATACCAAGCCAGTAACGTGAATGGATCGCTACTTCTGTCACCTGTTGACATTTCTGAGAGAAGAAAGACACGGTGTTATCAATTTACTACTTGTGAATTGCAGCCCCTAAAAAAAAACAGCTGCAACTTCAGATGATTCAGAGTGTGTAACGCCCTCATTTCTGGAGACATTACCGTTCCCCATGACCGTACAAGAATGAACATCCTGAGAGAACTATAACGAGTGCACACATAACATCACAAGCTTACAACAAAAGATTTAACTTTATTACAATATATGGATGTCACCAGTTTAGATAGCAGGCGCGTAGGCCCACAAACCTTAATACATCACACAAAACACCCAGGCGGCTGGCGAGGCTAAGACCTAAAACCAATCTTCATCGAGACAAGACCGGCTCCTCCGGGGCTCCTTCTTCCATTCGTCCTCTTCAATCCATTGACCTTCTGGTAAATTGTTTATCAAGTCATGAGTACCACCGTACCCAGCAAGCCACAAGGGTAATCCTATCTTACTATTTGCAAGGATATTCAAAAGATGGGTGTATAGGGGTTTGTTATATTTGGTGGATGCAGTTTTATTTATAAACAAACAAAGTTAAAACATTTGCTCCTTAAGATCAGGGGTTTTTTCTGTTATCATGTAAAGTTCGTCATTATCCAAATTAACATTAGAATCTCTACTTATGCCTCATGTTGGAGTCACCCAATTAACACAGCTTCATTAACCGGAAGTACAGGCGTATTCGAATACCATTATTTTACTCTGCGGTGTTGCTCAACTTTACCCACACGATCCCTTAACTACCGTGACGAGTTAAGAAAGCGTGTCATTTCACTGCTCAATTCTTTATATAGTCTCTACCCGATAGTATTGCTCAGTCACGGCCACAATTACACATAGACTCCCTCTGCCATTTTAAGCAAATACTACCGTTGTTAGGTACCCACAGCATACCTAACTCCTCGTCAACAAAACCACCTCAGCTTGTAGAGGTTCAACGGATCGGCGACTACTAAACTAGTGTTGACAAGTCAATTCACGTAGTGCGGCGATCACTATGTCCTTTACTTGGCACAAGGTTCTTGTCCTTATATTTTCACCGAGGCATCAACCACAATCTTACATGTGCTCATGACACCAATCACCACCATTCAACCGACCTCCATCCTAGGGTAAGCGGTGAGGCCTAGTCCGTCACACAGGTCCCATCGACCTCTTTACCCCAAGTCCAATCCTAGGGTTTGGTGGTGGGCTTGGATCACTTTACGTGATGACCCCACCTTGACCCTCCCTAGTTCTCCCGAGATAGAGTCGTGGGCTTGGATCACTGCGTGATGACCCCGACTTGACTCTATCTTGAGTTCTACCAAGGTAAAGTCGTGGGCTTGGATCACTTGCGTGATGACCCCACCTTCTGACTCTTACCTTAGTGCAGATTTTCCAATCCTAATGGCCAGCAGCCAAAGTCACTTAGTACTACAAATGCTGAGTGAGATGATCTATAATTCTTAATACAATATTTCAGTTATTACTATGGTTGTCAAGGTGAATATGGTCATCAATTATGACAGGGCATTTTTCAGTAGTAGGAATAGCTAAATATCATGATATTCTAAATATTTTATTTTAAGTAATTATATTTCACAACTAACCATAATGCAAATACATTAATTAATTATTGTAATTTCATGGGATTCAATATGATAAAAAACTTATGACTTACCTTGCTGCTCTGGTATCTCTACGATCTCGTAAAGGTGGGCCCACGAGCTCGGCTCATAATCTACAACCTCTGCGAACTTGGAAGCTAACGCAAACACATAAAATAACAACATAAGTCAAATTTTGATTTTGCCAAGTTAAGTGAATAATCCAAGAAAATAAATATAATTAGTATTTATTCTCAAAAAGAGTTTGGATAATGTTGGAGATAAATTTTTGAGAAATAAATGAAGTTGAATTCTTAACTAAGTGGAATTAAATTTTACAAAGCCTAAATACATACATTTGAATTTATAAAATTCTAAAATTCAAATTTAGGAGAAAGAAATTTATATTTAGATTCTAGAGATTATTCGGTTCGAGATGGTGCATTTTGTGATTTTGGGATTTTAGGAATTTCGGGATTTTTTGAATTTTAAATATTATGAGCAGTGTTGGGCTCGGCACAGTAAGCAGTCTTGCCCACCCAGCGGCCTGATCTTGCGGCCTCGCTACAGGTGGCGGGTCGTGGTCATCTTGCGCGTGGGCGGGCGAAGCCAGCGCGCAGCATCGTCCGCGATGGGCGACACGCGGCAAACACGGATGGCGGCGATGGAGCGATCGCGGGCGCTCGGATGAAACGGTTATGAAGCATCTACGGCCTGAGTTTAAACGATACCGAACGACGTGGATGTAGTTGGGCGGATGGATGAGATAATGCCACGTCACCCCCGGGGGTCGTCTTCAACCTCCAGACGGTTCCCCGAAAGCGAGATCGTCGGCTCCGGCCGAGCGGCGACAGCGGGTTTCGGTAGGAATGGGTTTCCACAGTGAAGCGGTTTGAGCTTGGGATTCCATTTTGGCACTTTGGGCGAGAGAACAAATCACGGTGGTGGCGTCGGTGGAAACGGCGGCCTCCACGGCGGTGCTAAGGAACTCCGGTGGCTCTCCGGCCAAATTGGACGTGGTTTCACCATCTACGGAACACTAGGAACACGATAGCAGTGGCGGTTTAGCTCGGGGATAGCTCAGGCGAGCTGGCCACGGAGGACCTCTTTCGGCCGACGGCGAGCTCAGCCGCCAGCACAGTAGGCTAATACTACCGTTCAAACTAAGCTTCTAATCGATCGGTGCATTGGTGATCCGGTTAGAGCAAGGAATTGAAGAATCTTGGCGCAAACGCAGATTCGGGTTAGGGCTCACCGGGACCGGGGAGGCGATCGGCGGCGGCGGGCGAAGAAAGTGAATCGGCCGCTGGGAGGGGTGTGGGAGTGTCTGGAGCTGATCCTATGGCGAATGGCTTGGCGTCGCGTGTTTTGTGCTGGCCACGAAGAGGCGATGTAGGGCTTCTCCACGCAGCGGGAGAGAGAGTGTAGGACGAAATGGCGACGGAGGGGGTGAATGTCGTTCTCTTTTAAAACGCCCAGAAATTGAAAAATTAATTCTCTGAAAGCTGAAGCATGTGGTACTAAAAATTCAGCATAAATCGAGAGTAATCAGTAAAAATTTCAACGAAAATATTGCCGTTTGATCGCATGCAAAATCATCAAAGATCGATAAAGAAATAAAAGAAAAGAACATTGATGCTGTCCGAACATCCAACATGAGTTGCACATCTGTTGTTCAAAACAAGCAAGAGTTGAATATAAAGTGATGTCCAAGATAGCGTCTATTAGCTTGACCAAAGAACAAACGACAAATGAATAGCAAACAGAGAGAACACCCGGTTCTTGAGCTGCGGATCCCTAGCCGACAAAGCAAAAGAAATCTTGAAAAGAAAAGGAAACCTGCGGACTACGAAAGAAGATCAAGCGGGGCTGCCGATTGGACAAAACAACGACAAGTAAAACTATTGACACGGTGGGAAATAGCATCCGAAAACAACATTCGGATACTAGTGCGATTCGGCATAGTAAGTAAGCGGCATCCTTTGCTAGAAAAGGCAGCGACTCAAGAACTATCTGACACGACAGGAACCAAATCGGCACAAGAATCGGCACGTGAAGAATTGCTCGATTGGAAGAAAATGAATGGCAGCGATAGTAACAACGAGAATCATAAGCCCTTGATAATACTAACAACAAGGAAAGAAGAAGAACTAGCACAAGAAGAGGATTTGGCGGAGAACAAATTAACTCAACAAAAAGCAACGAGAGGAGCACTGTGAAACCAAGCGAGAATAGCTACGAGCGAGAAGGAACAAAGACATCCTAAAGACAAAAGAACACCAAGAGAAGCAAGAGATCATATCATCTCAAACACAAGGCATCTGAAAGCGAAATAGAGACATGGATGATGAATATGAGGAAGTGATTACATCCAGTTCATCTCATCCCTCTCACAGATACCAATACACAATGGAGAGCAAAAGTACAAAAAAACTCTCAATCCATCCTCTCCCTCTCAATCCTCAAGAACACCAAGAGCCTCACATGCTTCTTGGGAGGAACACACATAAATGGAGAGTAAATGCACAAAAAACCCTCTAGGGGGTATGCAGCCCCCAACACCTATTTATAGCCCTTGGCTAACGGGTCTCCAACCCGTTCGCCGGCTAAACCTAACGGAGCCGTCTCCGCTTGTGCAGCCTTGCGAATTACCGATTCGCCCCTCGCACCTTCCGGAAGCTTCGCTCCTTGTCGTGTCGCCTCGCAACCACATCGAATCTCCGCCGTCTTGACACATCACGACCGTTCGACCTCGGCGCCACTGCGCCTGGTCCGATCCACCGTGTCTTGCCACGACTCCGCCTCGACGTCCTGCAGTCACACAGACAAGAAAACACGTCACATAGCACCGCTCGATACATGAACACGTAAATAGCATAAACAAGATCAAACATGTCGCAATATTAGAATATACATTCTAACCCATACGACTACGCTTGACCAAAGTCCGACCGAGCCCGTTGCACCATGCAACGTCTGGGTCCGGACAAACCGACTCAAACTCGACTTTTGGAAACAGATGTCAATTACTCATCACTCACAATGGGATAACCCTCACATGGTCTCTCAATCTCCCCCTTGATGAGTATATTGACAAACACCAAAAAAGCACAAGTTGAGTTTGAAGAGTCTAACATGGTCCATAAGTAAAGAGTGAAGCTAATGACCATGTCGACAGAAGGAGCAAAAGAAAGAACAATTTTTCCTCAAAGCTCTCAAAGTGGCTTTTTCTACCACTATTCTCCCCCTTTTGGAAATAAACCCATCACAAATGTAAGAAGGAGAAAAATGCATGAAAATAGATGAAAGGCTGATTTGATCATTTTTAAGTATGTAGAGCCATGAGAATTATCCAAAATGACCATCATGTATTATGTCAAGCCATAACATACAAGTATGCTTCAAAGATCATGACTAAGTATGTAAAGTGAAGCTAAGCAACATAAGGTATATTCTGAATTTTTATTGAAGTGCTTAACAAGTCAAGTCAAACAAGATTTTAGTCTAGCTAATGATATCCACAAATGATGCAAGCCATGTCAATAAGCTAAATGGAATCAAGAAGCTAGTGTTGAGCCAACTAGAGTGCTATTTGTTCAAGTATGATACAATTGTTGGTGTACATTGAACATTTTAGCAATTTAGCACATTTGACATTTTTCTTTGGAAATTATATGATTGTTGCCAACCATTTTTTTGTTATTTTGTCATGTGCTAGACCTGATGCCTTATGCGATCACTTCAAGCAATGAGCTTAAGAAGATGATCTTGGTCATCCAAATCTCCCCTGAGTTCATGCCTTGTGCAATGGCAAGCCGTCTCATGAGAAGGAATTGGTGAGATCAGTTTTTTCGCACAAAAGAGATCTTTTTGCTTTTAATAGATTATACTAACTTATGTGTCATCAAGAAACTGTATAGCTCAATCTATTGCTCAACAAGGATTCAAGACTCTACTCAGCCTATTTGATATGGCAAGAACCATAAAAAGATAATACAAAGCTGACTAGTCTCAAATATGATCATGACATGAATTAGGTCAAAATTTAGCATTTTAATTAACATATCATGGCAAAAACTTCACTACACATATAAAGACATGATCAATTTAGCAATGGAGCATAAATCATGGCAAGATATAATATAATGAAAAATATGTCATGAAAGGATAATAATCAAGGCTCCATTAAGTTATGTTACAAATTAAGTGAAGAAAATCCAGCTCCCCCTTAACTTGAGATACAACTTTTAGTTCACGTTGAGTTATGTCATCATTAAAATCTAGAAGTTCCCAATGAACTCCCCCTGAACCAAAGCAATAAAATGAGAAGCTGGCAAAGAAAAACAACGAAAGGCAGTCCTTAAAGCATAGATAAGATATAGAGGATACTATGGCTCAGACTGACTCTCATCTACCCATATGACTCCGGACTAATAGCGTGACCGTAAAAACACACACTAGAGAGCAAACACGTACCACTGTCTGCAGAAGGTGGCCCGACCCTCGCTAGATCGCAAGAAGTGAGTGAGCTCAATCTAGTGAGATAAGAAACGACTAATAGAGCATCCGAAAGCATAAGATAAGAGTAAGAAGTCTAAGCAACTAGACAAAAGAACCACTCTAACCTATCTTTGGAAGGACTAAACCCAATGCACCCATATGCAATGCAATAGTAAGGAGACAGAAGCATAAATAATATGATAAAGCAGTAAAGCCCAAAGCTCCCCTCACAGCAGTCCATAAGGACAAACCACCCCAAGCTCTCCCATGAGTGAAAACCTCGTGCTATCCAAAGGTTTGGTGAAGATATCGATAGCGGTGGTCACTCTCCTGGCTGGAGCACGGTGTCACCCTTCTCTACATGGTCTCGAAGAAAGTGATATCGATATCAATGTGCTTGGTCCGAGAGTCTTGCTGGGTTTTAGCAATGCGGACGTGTTATCGCAAAGAGAGCGGAACACGGTCGATAGCTAACAAAGTCCCATAAAGTCGAGACCATCCAAGGACACAGCTCGACAACTAGCTGCACAACATACTCGGCCTCTGCGGTGGGCATGCAACAGGATGCTTCCTCGAAGACCAAGAAACGAGAGAAGTGCCAATGAGCGGCGGTGCGAGTGCTCTTCCTATCTATCCTACAGTAAAAGTCTCGCATCCGAATAGGCTCTAAGGGATGAGCAGGATGAGGAAGAGTACCGATACCATAGTCAATGGTAGCTCGAAGGTACCGAAGATGCGCTTCACCTTTGGCGGTGAGATCTGAGGAGAAGCTCAAACCGGGCACAAAGACACACGAGAAGTGTATGTCGGTCTCGAGGCGGTGAGGTACAAGAGAGTCAATCATACTTCTGAACTCTTTTTGATCAACTGGCTCACCGTCCTCATCTGGGTCTAGAACGGCTGTAGAAGCCATCGGAGTCGACACCGGCTTTCCATCACTCATGTCAAATCGTCTCAGGAGGTCTCGAGTGTACTTACCTTGATGCAAGAAGGTACCCTCCAGTGCTGCTTGATCTGGAAGCCAAGAAAGAATGTCAACTCACCCATCATGCTCATCTCAAACTCGGTGCTCATGACATCCGAACTGTGAAACTAGAGCATGGGAAGAGCCGCCAAAGATGATGTCATCGACATAAATTTAGACGAGCAAGAGATCATTGCCAAGCCGTGAATGAACAAGGTCTTGTCAACTTTACCCATTTCAAAATCATGTCTCAATAGATAGGACTTAAGCCTCTCATACCAAGCTCTAGGGGCTTGCTTAAGTCCATACAACGCTTTGGAAAGCTTGAAGACATGACTAGGGTATTTGGGGTTCTCGAAACACGGAGGTCGTCGACATAGACTTCTTCCTCAATGAAGCCATTGAGAAAGGCACTCTTGACGTCCATCTGGTAAAGCTTGAAACCCTTAGAAGCTGCAAAGGCAAGCGAATTCTAATGGCCTCAAGGCAGACTCTGAGGGCAAAGGTCTCCTCAAGTCTAGACCCTTAACACAGGAGTACCCACGAGCAACCAGTCTAGCCTTGTTTGAATGACTACCCCATCCTCACTTTGCTTGTTCTTGAACACCCATTTGGTTCCAATGATATTGTGATCTCGGGGGCTCAACAAGCGTCGGACCTTGTTTCTTTGAAGCTCTCTAATTCTTCATGCATGGCATTTATCCAAGACTCGTCGGAGAGCATGACAAGCGTCTTTGGGCTCAAAGGAAGCTACGAAGGCGAGTGGAGGCAGAAAAGTGACATGCCGGACTTGGGCGTGTGACTCGCTCAAATAGGTCTCAATCATCCGCTCGAAAGGATGAGATTTTTGGATATGTCTTGGAGGTCTGGATGAGATGAAGAAGTGGCCTCTACCTCGTTACACGACGGGGTAGGAGCAGAGCCACTAGCTCGGAAGAAGCGAAGATAAGGGCGATCACCTCGAGGTGCGGTGGAAGAAGGCACCTCAAGGGGTGGAAGAGGGCTGGATCGGGTGACAACCCTCATCTCCATCATCCTCATCATCCACGAAGATGGTGTCGGACTGCTCTAATGAACCTGAGATATCGGACCTAGTCCCCGGACTGGCCTCATCGAAAGTCACCTCACAGGTTTCTACCAATTTGCTAGACTCGCAGTTCCGGACCCTATAGGCCCGAAGAAGTCGAGTAGCCTAGAAAGAGTCCATCACAAGATCGTGACTCGAACTTATCTAGGTTTCGGACTTTAGAATAAAACACTTGCAACCAAACACACGAAAATGAGAAACACCGGGATTTCGCCGTATCTCAACTCATAAGAAGTGCGGTGCAAGTGTGCCCAAAAAAAACTCGATTAGAAACATGGCACGCGGTGGCTATAGCCTCACCCAAAACTTCAGCGGTGTAGAGTACTCATCAAGCATCGTCACGGCCATCTCGACCAAGGTGCGGTTCTTCCTCTCCACAACGTCATTCTGGCGAGGGGCGTATGGAGAAGAAGCGGTGCTCTACACTGTCTCACCACGAAACTCTCAAAGTAGGAATTCTTGAACTTCGTGCCATTGTCCTTTGCGGATTGCTCGTAAGGCACACGGAAGCTCAGCGAAAGCCTCTTGAAAAGACCTCGGAAATGTGTAAACGTCTCATCCTTCGAGGCTAAGAAAAATACCCAAGAGTACCTCGAATAGTTATCGACCACAACAAGAACGTACCACTTCCCTCCTGCCGATGCACTTTTCGAGTGGTCCAAGCGTGTCCATATGGAGCAGTGTCACGGTGCATCGGTCATAATGCTTGTGACCGAGGGATGGGAGCGGCAACCATCTTGCTTGTGTCTTGAAGCAAGGAGCACAAACTAGATCTTTGACCATCTTGAGTTTTGGCAAACCACGAATGAGGTCGTGACCTAACTTTCGGGTCAAATGATCAAAACCAATATGACCAAGTCTCCTATGCGGAAGGAAAGATCACGGGACTCGAAGCAACCAAACACCGGAGAGAATCACGGAAGACTCGGAAAAATCAGCACGAAAGATCCTCCCAAAGCGAGAAATCCATAAACCGGACTACCCAAAGAATCAAGAATTTTGCAATTGTTTTCTTAAAACTCACCTCAAAGTCGTCATCGGTGGTGAAAGCGGAAAGCAAATTGTCTTGTAGCTTACTAACCAAGGCAACATCTTTTAAAATAAATGAATCATTAATCGCCTTGTACCTTTGGCGATTCTGGCGCCCGGATGAAGCATCTCAAAGGTGATCGTCTCATCACGGAGCACGGGCAGGGAAGAAAACCAACGAGAATCTCCGGTCATGTGTCGTGAACACCGGAGTCTACAAATAAACTTTCCCTTCCACGCCCGAACACGAGTCAACAAGAGAGTGAAGTCTCGAATGGGGTAAATCAAGAGTGATTTTGGCACCCAATCTTGAGTAACACGTCGGCGGATGAAGTAGTCAAGCACAAGCCGACCTCTATCTACCCTCGCTCTCCGTCGCTCAAGGAAGCGAAGGTGCGTGAGCAGACACAGGCATTCTTGGATCCGGCTGTTATGGGAGAGCGAGTCGGGCATCGGCAACACACGCTGGTCACGCCGCGGGTAGGCTGTCTCGATGGGAAAGCGAGATCTACCCTCGGGACGGCGGAAGTCACGATCGGGAGCGACGAGGGGCGAAAACCGAAAACTCGGAAGAACCAAGTCCTCGATCTTGCCCAAAGCTACCAACAATAGCAAGCCTAGACCTTGTCTTGGTCTTAGGTGCACTCAAGGTGCAGGGGCGACCACGAATCGCCTAAGAGACTCAACACGGTCTCTGCGCGATCTTGGCACGCTTGAAGCAATGGTCAATCAGATGTCCATCCTTCTGACAGAAGGTGCAATGATACTTTGCCTTCTGAGGGGCTAAAGTAGCATGAGATGGCTTCGCCTTCCGAGGCGAAGCTGCGGTGAGTTCACCTTCTTCAATCCCTTGAACAAAGCCGCGATTTAAATTGAACTTTCTTGTTCTTGGGCTTGACCTCGATCACACTGCATGACTACGAGTTTGAGCACGACGGTGGATGCTTCCTCACATCCTCATGAAAATCATATCCTAGACCTTTATGGAATCGGAAATCTTAGGCGGTCTAGAATAAGGTTGAGCTTCTTCTTGCCTCCTACAAATTTCTCAAGAGTGTTCATAAGATCGACACTCCCGAAAAGAAGTGCAAGAAGAGCAAGGAGAAGAAGAAGGAACAACAGGAGGAGAGGAAGAAGAACCAACAGAAGAAGAGCGAATAGCACGTGCATATTTTTCCTTATGCACGGCCACCTCAACCTTGAGGGCTTCACAGGACACAGGGGCAGCCCTAATCCTAGCCATTTGGTTCTCGTAACTCTTCCTAAACGTCTCTACCATGTCCTTATCCTTTTCCAACACTTGACCTGAAAGCACATGAAGGATGTGATTTTCTAGAAGGTCCTTAGTTAGTTTCACACATTTTTCATCTAAGGCAATCAAATCAGATTTTAGTTTATTACAACTTTTGCATGGTGAGCTAACGGATCCTTAGAATCATCTTGAGCCATTTTCTTATTATCATCAACAAATTTTGAAAGCTGTTTGGAGCAGATTCAAGTTCAAGATAAGTTTGGGACAATTTGCACATGAAGTAATAGGCTCAAGTAGAGCGACTTGTAATTGACAATTTTATGATCTGCCGTTTAGGTTCATCTTCAAATTATTGCAACTTTCACAAATCTCGGGCAGATCGAGCAACATGGTATAAAGACCTCTAAAAGCTCTCTTTCAACTACATTTTCTATGGCTATTAATTTTCTATAACTATGCTCACTAAATTTTCTACAACTACATGTTTCTACGGCTATTAATTTTCTATAACTAGATTGACTAAATTTTCTATATCAAAATTGTACTATACTTTTCTATAGTTTCAATTTTCTATGGATACTAATTATACACTAAGTAAACTATTTACTTCACATAAAAAATATTGATTACAACATACAAAAATTTTTCCCTAGTAGAAGTAACTGAACCTCTCTTTTTCCGCTCTCTCTCTCTCTTCTCTTCTTTCTTTCTCTTCTCCCTTGAAGACGACGGGTGAAGAACCTTGTTCATACCCATCCACGGGTACACATCGCCCGTGAGTATACCCGTTTACTTGAGGCGAGAGTCATCATATGAGAGTTGAACTAATAACATGTACATATAAGCAGCAACTGTTGCTAGAAAATATAATAGCTATCAAAAAAGTTTATAACAATAAATAGCAATTAGAGATATTGCTATGGCTACGCTACCTATCAATCTATATCGTGAGTAAACGAGCGGGGTGCGTATGGGCGTAGGCTAGAAAGTCGGTCCACAGGTCAAACAGCACATCCACTACATCTTCCGTATCGTCGTCGTGCTCCGTATCGAGAAGTATCTTAGCAATATTACGTGCATATATACTTGAGCCGAGGTTCTTTTGAGAAGTCGGTCTTAGCTTCACGGTGGGGTCGAGCATGATGCGGCAAGCACCTCCTCTATCCTGCGGAAGGATCGATGAGGCGCTCACGATTGTTTCTGCATATGTCGACCAGATTGTCGCAGGTTTGCTCGTACAACTAGTTTTGAGGAAGGCCTGGTAGCATATCGGGGCGCTGCATCTTCTGCTCGTTTTTTTACTAAGAACTTCTAAGATATCCCATTACCTAGTACTCATTTTTTTACTAAAACTAGTTAGGTGCGTTGCAACGAAGTTTATTTGATGTATAGAGAATTATGCTATGAAAAGAGATACTCTGATTAGTTAAAAAATGAAGAGTGATAGGAAGTTGAGAATATGATAGTTAGAGGAGAAAGGACGTACGACCACAAACTGTTATTTTATAATAATAATGATACTATAAAATTCTTTTAACATAAGTGCAAAAATGAACCTAGTAATTAATGTAATCACTAAACAGAGCTTATTCGGACCCCGACGTGGCGACATCTCTCTCCGCTCTTGTTCTCTGCACTCTTCCACTCTCTCCGCTCTTGCTCTTGTGCTCTTAATCCGAGATAGATAACCGTAATTCATATACAGCTCTCACAGAGAAATCGGATGGCTGTGCAATATCAAAAGCGATTTTTTATATAGCTGACAAGGGCATGTGGTTAGTGTGGTCATTAATTGTTGTATCAGCTCGTCGTGTCATGCATTGTTTGTTGTTTAACGAAAAGGAGTACTCGTAACGAATCGTGTGAATAAAGTAGCCAAGATACAGGTGAGTTCGTCGCCGGTAAACAGTGTGTCTACTGTGCTTCCTCTACCTCTCGCCAAGAGCGTTGGTGTGTGTGTGTTTGAGTGGTTCCTGGGCGAAGCCAACACCTGTACCACCAGAGTTACAAAGTGGCGCTTCCAGAGCTTGTTGTCCTCCAGGGCGTAGGCGGTGATGTTGTCCTGGCCGCCGAGGTGCAGCAGGAGGAACGGCGCCCAGAACGCGACGAGCGGGTGCTCGTGTGGCGCGCTGCTGAGGGAGAGGTAGCCGATGGCGTATATCGCGGTGGAGTCGGCCAGCTGGTACGCCAACCAGAGGGGGAACCGCAGCACGGCAGAGGTTTTACGGCGACGGATTCCGGCGAAGAGGAGGACAACCTGCAACGAGGCTCAACAGTACTAGAATCTGGATCGCCCAACGATTCCAAGGTCCATCGGCCCTCCAGCCATTGTTGCGAGCTCCGCGCAGTCCTGCAAGCACTGTACGTAAAATTAAGCGATGCATGCGTGCGTGCGAGGAAGTTGACAATCATGATGAAAATAAGGCGCGCAGCCGTGCGGTTTACATGAGCTACAAGATCGCAAAGTTGCCGTGGTACCTTCTAAGTGGTCACGTCTCCAGTTACCTGTAGCTAGCTAGCGCTGGTAGTACCGTAGTAGCAGTACACTGTAGAGTCAGCATGCTATTGACTACTCCAGCTAAGTAAGGAGCAAGATCTAGCTACCCACTTCGAACAAGAAACCAAAAAAAAAGAAGAAGAAACTAATAACACAATTGGTGATGAATGACGTAGGTGATGATGTTAAACAGAAAGTTACATCCGCTGTTGCTTTTCGTGGTGTGGCACCACCAACAATCTCCTAGTTCCTTCAGGAGTAGCCCTTGAATGAATGGAGAAGTATGAATGGCGAGCAATGAATACTGGAGAGCAATCTCTTCCTTTCGACACCAAAGCAGTATCTTTCTGGAATCTCTGTGACTGTTGAGGGCGCCTGTAGGCTAATCACCGATGAGACGAAGTAGACTTCTGGCGGGGTCGATAGTGATCTTGACTTGTTTCAGAAGTTCCTCACGCAACACAATAATTTGTCAATGCACATTGTGTTCTGGGAAATTTGAAGTAGCACATGACCTGTTTGCATATTAGAATCTTTCTTTAGACTTGGCTTATTCCTTATCTTATGCCACATTTCCTTCTGTTTTCCAAGTCTTTCTAGTAGTATAGTAATCTGCTTGACATTTCTGAGAGAAGAAAGCTAGACACGGTGTTATCAATTTACTACTTGTGAATTGTAGCCCCCCTAAAAAAAACAGCTGCAACTTCAGGTGCTTCAAAGTGCAACTAAGTGTAGCACTCTCAATCAACTGAAGTTGCAGCCCCCTCCAAAAAAATCAACTACAATTTTAGTTGATTGAGAGTGCAACTTCAAGTGACTGATAGATAAAAACATTTCAGTCACCTTTGCAATAGCCACTCCCTAAAGATTTAAGGTCATTTGTCTCGATTCTCATTTTCAGCTCTTACTTCGATTTTGAATCCACTTCTCTGAAAATCTACAGGTAACTAAAAAACAATTTTAGCTAGTAGGTTGGCTCAAAAAATAAAAGTAGGGATTAGAAGCAAATAGACCAGATACCCGTTAACACTTCAATTCTTTTTGTATCTTACTCCTTTCAATTTATACATAGATTTCTGACATTTCTTCACGAAACATGTTTTTGATCGGCAATAATTTCTTTAGATTCTGAACTGCCTTTGCCTCCTCTGTTCACCGATAGAATCTCAATTACGTATCGAAAACTCTCAATACAAATAAACTGCACTTATCCGACCCATACTGACAAATGTTAACACATAAGATGCAGAAACTCTGAACAAAGCCAACAGATCATTACACCACTACAGTTTATCACGCCATTTGTAATCCACAATCTAATCTGCTTTAGGATCGTATGGCGTAATCAGAGAGGATGAATGACTGCCTCCACTTTTTAAAATCCGAAACTAAAAATTCAAACCAGAAGAAAAACAATCTAACTTTATTAGTTGTAGATCTCGATTGCAACACGCTCGACTGCTTGTTCGACCGCTCGCTCTATCTTTCTTCATGTAGTCGAAATCTCCCTCCACTCGAAAGCTTCAGCCGCTCGAACATTTGACTATTCAAATAAGAACAAGCTGAAGGCAACACCGTGTTGTGCTCAGTTGGATTGAACCGGATGACTAAAGACACCGAGCTCATGGCATGCAAGATCGTGATGTGTTAGCACACCGTCGGCGCACAAAACCAATGCTCGAAAACACGTCGCGATGCCAACTATCTTTCCTTGGAATAGATCTGATCTATTATTTCTGTATCATGTTTTGGCTACAAAGCGTCCTCACGGCGCCCCTAAAAACCCTAACACAAAAGGCTACACCAAAGCCACTGCTAAAACCCTTAGTCTCCCTCTGCTTTTATATGCTAGAGCCCTAAACCGTGTCTTCATCAAACTGGACACGCAATCCTATCTCTTCCGGAAAATAAGGGACTCGAAACCCTTCCGAACACGAGTTTTAAACAAATTCCAAACATTCCAAGTTATGGATTCCTTCCGCAACATCCGCTGTTACTTTTCGTGGTGTGGCGCCACCAAGAATCTATTTTGCACCCTTTGATTTTGTCTCTCCTAATTCCTTCAGGAGTAGCCCTTGAAATCTAGTGGTTGGGGTGGGTCGAGAAGTATGAATGGAGAGCAATCTCTTCCTTTCGGCACCAAAGCAGTATCTTTCTGGAATCTCTGTGACTGTTGAGGGCGCCTGTAGGCTAATCACCGATGAGACGAAGTAGACTTCTGGCGGGGTAGTGTTTCAGAAGTTCCTCACGCAACACAATAATTTGTCAATGCACATTGTGTTCTGGGAAATTTGAAGTAGCACATGACCTGTATAGGGGTTTGTTATATTTGGTGGATGCAGTTTTATTTGTAAACAAACAAAGTTAAAACATTTGCTCCTTAAGATCAGGAGGTTTTTCCATTATCATGTAAAGTTCGTCATTATCCAAATTAACATCAGAATCTCTACTTATGCCTCATTGTTGGAGTCACCCAATTAACACAGCTTCATTAACCGGAAGCACGGCGTATTCGAATACCATTATTTTACACTGCAGAGTTGCTCAACTTTACCCACGATCCCTTAACTCCCGCGACGAGTTAAGAAAGCCGGTCGTTTCCTTTGCTCAATTCTTTATATAGTCTCTACCGATAGTATTGCTCGATCACGTACAATTACACATAGACTCCCTCTGCCGTTTTAAGCAAATACTACCGTTGTTAGGTACCCGCAGCATACCTAACTCCTCGTCAACAAAACCACCTCAGCCTATAGAGGTTCAACCGGATCGAGCAGCTACTAAACCAGTGTTGACAAGTCAACTCGTGTGGTCTGAGCGATCACTATGTCCTTTACTTGGCACAAGATTCTTGTCCATATATTTTCACCGAGGCAACAACCACAATCTTCCACTGTGCTCAACAGCACCAATCACCACCATTCCAACCAGCCTCCATCCTAGGGTAAAACGGTAGGCCTAGTCCGTCACCCGGAGTCCCATCAGCCTCTTTACCCCAAGTACAATTCTAGGGTTTGGTCGTGGGCTTGGATCACTTTACGTGATGACCCCACTTTCTAACCCTCCCCCTAGTTCTCCCGAGATAGAGTCGTGGGCTTGGATCACTTACGTGATGACCCCACCTTCTGACTCCTATCTTGAGTTCTACCAAGGTAAAGTCGTGGGCTTAGATCACTTGCGTGATGACCCCACCTTCTGACTCCTACCTTAGTGCAGATTTTCCAATCCTAATGGCCAGCAGCCAAAGTCACTTAGTAGTACAAATGGTGAGTGAGATGATCTATAATTCTTAATACAATATTTCACTTATTACTATGGTTGTCAAGGTGAATATGGCCATCAATTAAGACATGACATTTTTCAGTGGTAGGAATAACTAAATATCATGCCATTTTAAACATTTTATTTTAAGCAATTAATATTTCACAACTAACCATAATGCAAATACATTAATTAATTATTATAATTTCATGGGATTCAATATGATCAAAACTTATGACTTGCCTTCTTTGCTCTGGTATCTCTACGATCTCGTAAAGCTGGGCCACGGGCTCCGGCTCCGCAACTGCAACCTCTGCGAACTTGGAAGCTAACGCAAACACATAAAATAACAACATAAGTCAAAATTTGATTTTTGCCAAGTTAAGTGAAATAATCCAAGAAAAAAAATATAATTAGTATTTATTCTCAAAAAGAGTTTGGATAATGTTGGAGATAAATTTTTGAGAAATAAATGAAGTTTGAATTCTTAACTAAGTGGAATTAAATTTTACAAAGCCTAAATACATACATTAGAATTTATAAAATTCTAAAATTCAAATTTAGGAGAAAGAAATTTATATTTAGATTCTAGATATTATTCTGGTTCAGATGGTGCATTTTTGTGATTTTTAGGAATTTCTAGAATTATCTGGGATTTTTGGGGATTTTTCTGAATTTTTAAATGTTATGAACAGTGTTGGGCTCGGCCTGGTGAATAGTGCGGCCCAGCCCAGCAGCATAGTGCGGCGCGTGCGGGCGACACGCGGCTGGCACGGATGGCAGCGATGGAGCGATCGCGGGCGCTCAGATGAAACGGTTATGAAGCATCTACGGCCTGAGTTTAAACGATACCGAACGGTGTGGATGGAGTTGGGCGGATGGATGAGATAACGCCACGTCACCCCCGGGGGTCGTCTTCAACCTCGAGCGGTTCCCCGTGCGAGATCGCCGGCTCCGGCGAGCGGTGACAGTGGGGTTTGGGTAGGAATGGGTTTCATAGAGTGAAGCGGTTTGAGCTTGGGATTCCATTTTGGCACTTTGGGCGAGAGAACAAACCACGGTGGTGGCGTCGGCGAGGAAGGCGGCGGCCTCCACAGCGGTGCTAAGGAACTCGGTGGCTCTCGGCCAAATTGGCGTGGTTTCACCATCTGGAACACTAGGAACACGATAGCAATGGCGGTTTAGCTCGGGGATAGCTCAGGCGAGCTGGCCATGGAGGACCACTTTCGGCCGACGGCGAGCTCAGCCGCCAGCACACTAGGCTAATACTACCGTTCAAACTAAGCTTCTAATGTGATCGGGGTGCATTGGTGATCCGGCTAGAGCAAGGAATTGATGAATCTTGGCGCAAGCGCAATTGAGTTAGGGCTCACGGGACCGGGGAGGCGATCGGCGGTGGAGCGAAGAAAGTGAATCGGCTGCTCTGGGAGGGTGTGGGAGTGTGGAGCTAATCCAATATGGCCGAATGGCTTGGCATCCCGTGTTTTGTCTTGGCCACGAAGGCGGTGCGACCGAGCTTCTCCACGCGGGGAGAGAGAGAGGAGGCAGGCGCACGCAGGCTGTGAGGGGCTGGCGCGCCTGGTGAGTGTGTCTGGCGCTTGACCCTTGTTAGAGAGGAGGAAGGCTGCGAGATGGCGCGAGTTGCCGGCGGTCTTGGCGTGTCTTGCGCAGGCGCCAGCGTTGCGCGGCGGGCGAGGGAGGAGGAGGCGACCGGTGGGGCCGGGGTGGCAAGTGGAGTGCGGACGCAGGAAGTGGTGGCCGCTCATCCGTGCGTGGCGGGAGAGGGGCCGGGGCGTGAGGTGAAGGCGGAAGCAGCGGAGAAGGAAAGCGTATTTTATTGGGAATTTCAATTGGGTAATGATTTGAAATTCAAGTAAAATTCAAAATAAGTTCCAAAATTTGAAAATTCGGGTATTTGAGTGCAACTAAGTGTAGTACTCTCAATCAAGCGAAGTTGCACCCCCTCAAAAAATCAACTGCAATTTTAGTTGATTGAGAATGCAACTTCAAGTGGTGAGAGATAAAAATTTCAGTCACCTTTGCAATAGCCACTCCCTAAAGATTTAAGGTGCATTTGTCTCAGTTATCATTTTCAGCTCTTACTTCTGATTTTCGGAGAATCCACTTATCTGAAAATCTACACCTAACTCAAATTTTTTTTAGCTAGTAGGTTGGCTCAAAAAATAAAAGGAGGGATTAGAGGCAAATAGACCAGATACCCCTTAACACTTTAATTCTTTTTGTATCTTACTCCTTTCAATTTATACATAGATTTCTGAAATTTCTTCACGAAACATGTTTTTGATCGGCAATAATTTCTTTAGATTCTGAACTGCCTTTGCATCCTCTGTTCACCGATAGAATCTCAATTACGTATCGAAAACTCTCAATACAAATAAACTACACTTATCCGACCCATACTGACAAATGTTAACACATAAGATGCAGAAACTCTGAACAAAGCCAACAGATCATTAAAAATTCAAACCAGAAGAAAAACAATCTAACTTTATTAGTTGTAGATCTCGATTGCAACACGCTCGACTGCTTGTTCGACCGCTCGCTCTATCTTTCTTCGTGTAGTCGAAATCTCCCTCCACTCGAAAGCTTCAGCCGCTCGAACATTTGACTGTTCAAATGAGAACAAGTTGAAGGCAACATCGTGTT
Organism: Bonia amplexicaulis; assembly: GCA_036346245.1. Classification (NCBI taxonomy): domain Eukaryota; kingdom Viridiplantae; phylum Streptophyta; class Magnoliopsida; order Poales; family Poaceae; genus Bonia; species Bonia amplexicaulis. Next base: position 70,801 of record JAYGGG010000436.1, on the reverse strand, counting down.
GTGCTCAGTTGGATTGAACCTGATGACTAAAGACACCGAGCTCATGGCATGCAAGATCGTGATGTGTTAGCACACCGTCGAAGGCGCACAAAACCAATGCTCAGAAAACACGTCGCCGATGCCAACTATCTTTCCTTGGAATAGATCTGATCTATTATTTCTATATCATGTTTTGGCTACAAAGCGTCCTCACGATGCCCCTAAAAACCGTAACACAAAAGGCTACACCAAAGCCACTACTAAAACCCTTAGTCTCCCTCTGCTTTTATATACTAGAGCCCTAAACCGTGTCTTCATCAAACTGGACACGCAATCCTATCTCTTCCGGAAAACAAGGGACCCGAAACCATTCCAAACACGAGTTTTAACCAAATTTCAAACATTCCAAGTTATGGATTCCTTCCACAACTCCTAACTCATCACGTGATGAAACCTCCAGGACGCACCTCCTGTATCTTCATCACGTATCACCCATATCACATGTTGAAGACTCCGGGACTACAGCTCCTGTATCTTCTCCACAGATTATCCACCTTTAATTTCCACGTGCTCTAGCATGAGCTCGACCACCTCACGTGACATCCTCAACCGCCTGGATCTCAGATTTCCCTTCCTAGTCCCGGTCTTCCTCGTCACCGACAATGATCATCTCCACTCCCAATTACACATCAAAAACCAAAGAACGTTCTCCCTAACATAAGTTCTCTACAATTTGACCGACATCAGTCCACACATGCAAACCACACCATCGTCTATCAAGAACCACAAACCAGATCAACCACGACCACGAACTCTATCGCTTTCTAGAATTCTACCTCAGACTACCCAGTAAAAGCGGTCGAGCCGCCATGCATGGCGGTCGGACCGCTATTGCAATATATACTCGAAGCCTCGATGCGGACCACGGCGCCAAACCAATCGCATAGCGCCTCGACTACCAAGTACCACGACCATCCGTCTGCTGAGTACTTCCATTTTTGAGTATCGAATCCTTGGTATTGTTCACCGATCTACGCTACAATACTCTTCCGAGTACCGACCAACGCTACAACACCGACCGAGATCACCGATTGCCATCTACAGACCAGACAAACCACTGGCTCAACACAAGTACTTGAGGTACTCAAAGATCGTAAGAGATGAAGCACTTGTACCGATAATGAAGTCTACAAGTACTAGTCGAAAAGCCTACAACAATCGATCGTAAAGCCTTCGACTACCGATTGCAAGGTCTACAACAACTGACTAGAAAACCCAAGACAATGACAGTAGACTGCAAAGTCTACGAGTAGTGATCACAGAGTCTTCGATTATTGACTAGTAAAATCTTTGATTATCGAGTACTGTAGTTACGGCAATGAAAAAGTACTGTAACTACGACCATGAAAATTTCCTGGAGCTACGACTTACCTATTCTGACTATCGACTGATTCACTATTGCTCCGACGGGTTCATTGTAGCTCCAAACATCATGGTTATTGGTCGATTTGCCATGGTGGCGGATGTGGTTGAAATCTAATATGAGTGAAGTGCATGCGTGGTTGAAAAGCGTGGTCACCGTACAAAAATATGGAAAGAGCCTCGGGAAGAAAGTCGTACAATTGGCTTTATTCAATAAGCAGATAAGTATATTATTCATACGTCGATAGACATTGGTCGATCGACATTATACATCTTCGCCCGGGATATGTAGTCTCAGGAAGAACATCGCGTAGTTGCCTTTAATTTTATTTAGCAAAGTTGTATCATAGAATTTTTTTAATAATCCATATTTTATTTGAAATAACAGAAATATGCCCACGTAAATTTTTTTAACGAAATGGGCTCCGTTGCCCAACCACGTAGCATGTGACACAGCATGACGAGTTCTAGTCGCCTAACCGCCTAACGATTCGGCGACTACGTTTATAGTCGCTCATTGTTCAACAACGTGAGCAGGGGAACTTCATTTGTGATTTTAATGCGTTATGAATGGTACATAATCATTAGATTCACAATAACGATTCGCGATCGTCGTATGTTGTTATAGTGCAAGAATTTTTGTGAAATTTTTATGAAAATAATTGAAATAACAATAATAGATAAGTACGAAGGTATGCGATATTGTGATACAATCGGGAATTTATACACGGACAAGAACTTGTTTGTTAATGTTGTTGGATGACTTGCTATGCTAATAATTGCATGTGAAAAGACGAGATAATCCTGTTGTCTAAAATAAAATAGACTTCATAGTAAAGTTGGGAGTAACACTGCACGTAGGGTTTGGTTATATGTATAAGAAAGATCATCATGTACAATGCAACAAACCGAACTACTCCTATAATACACATGTGCCTTTTTGGAATGGAACAAAATTCGACATTCAGGGGAGTAGTTAGTGCGGGACGACCCAACCTACTGCGTGGACTGGAGCTATTTTTCCTTTCTTACGAGCTCAGCGTTAAACTCCTTGGCGGCATCTTTTGCCTTGGACGTCATTTCTCCCTTTCTCTCGTATTCTCTGCGCGTGCACGCCTCGAGATGAGTTTTTGTCTCCCAATGTATACGCACAGTTTGCTCGTCATTGCGGCACTCCTCCCAAATCTTGTAGGTCTTTTTGACGTTCCACTCCTCGAAACCGAGAGCCCAGTGATCATGTAGGTGTATCTCTAGGTCGATCCACTTGTGGTAGCCACATAGGAGTTCCGGGGACTGTGGACAGACGAGAGACATTGTTAGTGCGTATTTTAAAAGAGAAATAATAGGGGGAACACACTGTAACTGGTCCTTACCGATTGCCGATAGCTGCTCATGTCCCAACAGCGATTGGGATAGTCACTGTAGTAGTTTGCGCAACCCCAGTAACACATGCCTAGGCTGAGGCGTTGCTTAGATTTGAAGAATTTGCATGGGTCTCTACACCAACATAGGGGCAGCGCCTCCCTCTTGGGCGGGTGTTACAGCGAATGCTCGGTTGGAACGTTAGGATAGGGTTGTTTCTTCGGGGGACGTCATTGCGGGGAGCTGACCTTCTAGCATTCTAGTTTGTGGGCCTCTCCCCATTCTTTCATCATCTTGTGATATTGTGATGGAATCGGAATTCATAAATGGAGGAGAACTGGGGACTATGGGTAGACGGGAGAGGTTATTAGTGTGTACTTTAAAAGAGAAATAGTAGGGGTAACACACTATAACTGGTCCCTACCGGCTGCCGATAGCTACTCGTGTCCTGACAGTGGTCGGCATAGTCACAGGAGTAGTTTGTGCCACCCTAGTAACACATACCTAAGCTGAGACGCTGCTTAGAGTTAAAGAACTTGCACGGGTCCCTGCACCAACATAGGGACGACGTCTCTCCCTCGGGCGGGTGTTGCGGCGAACACTCGGTTGGAATATTCGGGACGGGGTTGTTGCTATGGGTGATGTCATTGTGGGGATCTGATCTCCTGGCACACTCCGCTTGTTTGGCCGGGCATGATGAACCTTCTTTGGTTCGTCACGGGCAGCAACAGACCTTGCTAATTCGCGAGTCTCCTCCCATTACTTCATCATCTTGTCCCATTGTTTCTTCTGCCTCTTGTCCATACCGACGTGGTGAAGCAAGTTTCGATGTAGTGTTGGGTTTAGTTGCGTAGTATTCTCTCCCAGATCTCTTCCACCTCCTTTTATAAGCCAAAGGGTTAGTATAGTGTAGTTTTGTTTCATGTGAGTAGCCTGCGAGGCAAGTGTAGTCTTGTCGTTCGAAAAAGTTGTTAGCGGAAAGCTGGCCAATCTGGTTTTCTCACTGTGCAAAGCTGCACCCTTTGGTATTGTCAGTAAGCAAATCTGGCCCATGTGATATTGTCGCTGCGCAAAGCTGCCCCATGTGGTCTTGTCGCTGCATAAAGTTGCCCAATTTGGTGTAGTCACTACGCAAAGCTGGCCCGTCTAGTCTTGTCACTATGCAAAGCTGACCCGTCTGGTCTTGTCGCTACGCAAAGCTGCCTTGGGTGGTCTAGTCGCTGCACAAAGCTACCCCGTGCGGTATAGTCACTGCATAAAGCCGCTCCATCGGGTCTTTTCACCGTCTTGGCTGCCATGTTTTGTCTTCTCACTGCGTGAAGCTGCACCCTTTGGTCTTGTCAGTATGCAAAGTTAGCCCGTGTGGTCTTGTCGCTGCGCAAAGCTGCTCTGTCTGGTCTTCTCATGAACGGTGCCGACATCGTAATGCATTTTCAATGTAGTGGGTATCGGTATTACCGAAGTTTGCCTGCACATATTTCAATGTTGCAACTAGTCAAATCGCATCGCACATTATGGAACTATTGATGTATTGTAATTTACATTTCAATAGCCGTTCGCATACCATAACCAACTACACTACCCTCATAGCATTAACTACCTATCGACAGACCGCGCACCGACGCCGCTCTAGTCGCGCTGTTCGAGCTCTCTCCTACTACAAATAATACCTAATGAGTTTCAACAATTTACATGACATGTTGATTTAAATGCCAATATACCAATGATAACGGTACACATGATTTTCTAATGTATTGATGACATTACATTCATTCGTAATTAATCATAAATGTTTCGTACTGTTTTGTATAAAGTAAACTATTTAATTTGTATAAAAGTATTGACTGAATTTTGAATAACTATAAATTTCTACGGAGGCTTAATTTGTACGTAGCATTGACTAAATTTTCTACAACTACAATTTTGTACGGATACTAATTTGCTACGGATGATAATTTTCTACAACTATGCTCACTAAATTTTCTATAACTACATGTTTCTACGGCTGTTAATTTTCTATAACTAGATTGACTAAATTTTCTATATCAAAATTGTACTATACTTTTCTAGAGTTTCAATTTTCTATGGATAGTAATTATACACTAAGTAAACTATTTACTTCACACAATAATATTGATTACAACATACAAAAATTGAGAAGTCAGTCTTCGCTTCCTGGTCGAGGTCAAGTATGATGCCGGCAAGCACCTCCTCTGTCCTGCCGGAAGGATCGATGAGGAGGCGCTCACGATTGTTTCTGCATATGTCGACCAGATTGTCACAGGTTTGCTCGTACAACCAGTTTTGAGGAAGGCCTAGTAGCATGTTGGGGCGCCGCATCTTCTACTCGTTTTTTTTACTAAGAACTTCTAAGATATCCCATTACCTAGTACTCATTTTTTTTACTAAAACTAGTTAGTTGCGTTGCAACGAAGTTTATTAGATGTATAGAGAATTGTGCTATAGAAAGAGCTACTCTGATCAGTTAAAAAGTGAAGAGTGATAGGAAGTTGAGCTCTTAATCCGATTTAGATAACCGTAATTCATATACAGCTCTCACAGAGAAATCGGATGGCTGTGCAATATCAAAAGCGATTTTTTATATAGCTGACCAGTTGTTGATTGTCTCTCTCTGCCCCACTACTGGAGAGATCAGAAAACAAGGAGTCTGCCGCCGGATGCTGCTAAGCACCACCAAGTTGCTACCTCGTCGGATCCCGGCATGGCGACATCTCTCTCCGCTCTTGTTCTCTGCACTATTCCACTCTCATTGTTCAGACAAAAGCAGAGAGACAACAAGGTGAGCTGTCCTAACAAAATAATGGGCCAGATTAACACAGAAGAGCCCAATAGCAATGCCGCCCGTTTAATCCGAGATAGATAACCGTACGTAATTCATATACAGCTCTCACAGAGAAATCGGATGGCTGTGCAATAGCAAAAGCGATTTTTATATAGCTGACCAGGGCATGTGGTTAGTGTGGTCATCAATTGTTGTATTAGCTCGTCGTGTCATGCATTGTTTGTTGTTTAATTGCCAGTGTAAGACGCCAAATCTGCATTGCGCAGACAGCCATCATACGCTAACACTATTGCTACCGTGGAGAACCATGTGGATCATGATGTAGGACGGGCATATGCACTAACTGACAAGTGCTTCCATGTTCAAAAAAGAAAAAAGAAAACTGAATTGCATCAACCCTACTAGGTTCTCGTCCAAAGCGTACTTTATTCAAAAGACAAGAAATAGCTAGAGCATATGAGATATCTATTAGGCTCATAGAAATAAGATGGGGATGCATCAATCTGATCATCTGCATGCATGATTCATGGCTTCCCTTGTGTGTCGAGAAACACTTGATGATGGTGTTCGACCATAAGCCACACGACGGTTGTGAGCTCACCACCAGTGCTGAGCTTCTTGGCATGGGACTCCCTGCTGCACCGGTTGGCCGCGTAGACCAGAAAATCCCTCCACACGAAAAGGAGCACTCGTAACGAATCGTACTTTCGTGTTTCGTCCTTGTCATTATCGAACAGTATTCTGGCAACTTTAGTTGCATAATATAGACGAGGAGTTTCAGGGGTGGGTTCTAATTTCTTTTTGAGTAGGATGGCGGCAAGCCTCTCTCTGTTCCGGAGACTAGTGCGAGAATTGGGGTCATCACGAAGGCGGAACAGATTCTTGCTGCTGGGAGCTGGGCTCTCAGCATCTTCACACCATATGTCCACCAAATTCTGACAGGTTCGCTGGTACAGCCTGGTCTGAGCAAGGCCCGGTAGCATGTGTGGGCGTTCAACTAGGAGGAACATCATGTAGTTGGATAGCACCTGACTGCCTCCACACGGCGTGCTTCGTCTTCCTTGAGCTCGCTTTCCCTTGCCCGGTGGGCGAGGAAAACGTCGGTGGCGATGTGCCAGATGATGACGCCCTCTTGGAACTCAACGCCTAGGTAGCCTTCGAGACGGTCGTACAACTTACAGTTCTCCAGTGGCTCCTGACCCCACTTCTTCCTGACCATGCCCTGCGTGCTCACTTTCCCTGCCCTGGGCAATTTAACTACGTACCTGAACAACCTCTTCTTCAGGTCCTCTGAAACCTCAACGGTCCCGGAGTGATGCTCCCTGTCCCACCACTCCTCGAGTCCCAGCATCTTGGCCATTCTACCGAGTAGAGGGCTGTCCCATGATGAGTAGAGGGCTTTCCTTTTGCTGGGACGAGTGCACAGGTGCAACATGTTGTACTGCCCCATGTCGCCAGACCACCTCCTTGCCGATCTCAAGTAGCCACTAAGTCCCATGATCTTGACGAGCCGGTGAAGAGATACAACCGCACGACGGAGGCGCTCCCATCTTCCGGCGCACAAAACCGCATGTCGAAGCCACTTCCATCGTGTGCCACACAGGAAGGGAAGAGTCCAACTCGACCCTAGCGCGCTCAATAACGATCTCGTCTCCAGGAGGACGGCACCAGCCAGCAATACGTAGGTGATAGCAACATCAACCATGCTGTGACCATCTTTACCACTGAACTGAAATAGTAAGAACGAGGTGGCAGTGGCGGCTGGCGAGACGATGCGGATGCAGTAGCCAAAGCAAGTGTGGATCACAGCTGCCTTGGTGTACAGGATGTCGTACATCAGGGACAGCTCCATCTCCATTACCGCATACTGTTGTTCAGCTGTAAGGTTCTTAACTACTTCGATGTCAGGGTTATCATATTCCCTGTCGACCGAATTATCAACTATTCCACACTTGCAGATATGGAAAAGAGAGTGTGCACGCCGCATAAGGTATTCTTCTTCGTCGACCTTCCCCTTGAACCCCCCTTGAGGGGGGCCATCCTCGAGGTAAAAATGGCATTTGGCACGTGGCTCCTTGACAGAGCTCCGGATACTATCCATGTTGCTGAGCTTGAGCGCCCATGTCCTCTCCCCGTACTTGACGACACCGACGACAAACATCAAGACGGCGGCAAGCAGGATCAGGTTCCCGCTGCCGGCGATATTTTTGTAGAGGACATATCCGGCTCCCAGCACCTGCACCACCAGAGTTACGAGGTGGCGCAGCCAGAGCTTGTTGTCCTCGAGTGCGTAGGCGGTGATGTTGTCCGGGCCACCGAGATGCAGCAGGAGGAACGGCGCCCAGAACGCCACGAGCTGGTGCTCGCGCGGCACGCCATTGAGGGAGAGGTGGCCGACGGCGTATATCGCGGTGGAGTCGGCCAGCTGGTATGCCAACCAGAGGAGGAGCCGCAAAACAGCAGAGGCTTTACGACGACGGATTCCGGCCAGGAGGAGGAGGACAACCTGCAACGAGAGGCTCAACAGTACTAGAATCTGAGTCGCCCAACGATTCCAAGGTCCATCGGCCCTCCAGCCATTGTTGCGAGCTCCGCGCAGTCCTGCAAGCACTGTAAGTAAAATTAAGCGATGCATGCGTGCGTGCGACGAAGTTGACAATCATGATGAAAATAAGGCGCGCAGCCGTGCGGCTTACATGAGCTACAAGATCACAAAGTTGCCGTGGTCACTTCACCAGTATGTTACTTGTAGCTAGCTAGCACAGGTAGTACCGTAGTAGCCGTACACTGTAGAGTCAGCATGCTATTGACTCCTATGTTGGGGTAGCTGGCTAAGAAACAAGGAGTAAGATCTAGCTACCTACTTTGAACAAGAAACAAAAAAAAAGAATTAATAACACAATTGGTGATGAATATATCACTCATGTGCTCATTGCATGTGCTTGCATCTTTCAGGCCAACTCATCATTAGGCAGCTTGTCAATACTAAATTTGGAATCACGTACGGGATTAGGTCGACAAGTGCAGTTTCAAATTAACATGTGTCTGCTTGCTAAATCTATTGTGGTAGAGTGAACTGCTGGATCTGATTTAGTTTGGTATGCGATCCCGATGATGCCAAACAGGAACAGGGTGTCGAAGGATCCAATTTTGAAACGGATAATGGCAGCGGCGGTGTTCGATGGATTAAACTAGACCCGTGCTCAAGACTATGTGTCAACGGATAAAATATAAATCAAATATTTCAGATACAGATATTAGATGAAAGGATAATAAAGATATTATCGATACTTTTGAGTCTTAATGTATTGACTATAAATCGAATAATCTAGATACAGATACCAGATAAAACAGATAATCTAGGTATGACGAACGCTTCTAGAGCCTTCACCTGTTATGGAATCAACTAGACTAGATATGAAACAACGAAGAATAATTAAGAGTACGAGACAAAAAATTTAATGTAAAAAAACCTTGAGAAAAACGCTAGATAAAATTGATGAAATCATTATATGGAGGAGAAGTTACAAAACGCTCTTGAAGTATAACATGTGTAGATAACATAGCGTTGCACTATCTATCATAAGACTTGCAGGTGGTATAAATAGTCTTGAGAACAAGAGTCACAGATGAGAAAAAAACATAGTCCTAGTTGGCAATGGAAACAGAGACCTACTTGGAAATTGGAACAGTAACCCGTACAAAACCATGAATAATACCCCGCTCGAAGACGAAACAGAGTTTCAAAAGATGATGGTGAACAGTTATAGTTGTAAACAACTCGAGTAGCCACGTCTGACTTCAGTCGGTGCAAATACCTTTGGATATCACGTCCAATGCAAAGTCGGTGTAGAGTTCCTCATAAGCACGATGATGATCTTAATCATAACCTCAGATCAATTCATATTACCCATCAATCATACTAGCTGAAATATAATTTTTTAAGCGAAACTTGATTGGGTTATTTAAGTGGTTGGATCCCATCAGAACCGGATCTCAAAAAATACAACATCACCACTTGCGTACGGCCTGCCACACACCTCACCCGCCAGTTTGTACTACCCAAATGCAATCAAAATTCACAATTTTACAGTCCTAATACTACATATCCCATACCAAATGCTTCCTCGACTTTAAACAAACAACCAAGTAAGTAAATCACCTAATTCTATTTTGCGTAATTGACAATTCTAAGATTGAGTGGTTTACTGCCAGTGATTCCATAGACGATTTTAGGGCTCACAAATTATCCTTTGGAGTAGCAGTTGCTCTACAAAAGTCGCTAAGGGAAAAGGTGCTGGTTGCGGCGAATTGGACGGGAGCTCACCGGAGCCGCTACAATTTGGCAGCGGACTTGATGCGGACAACGGCGTGTGGTAAGGATAATACTAGTCTAACCAGAAAATTACTCGACAGGATCAACTAGAGCCGGAAGTCACACTACGTATTTTTCAAAGAAGAGCACTGCTCAATTCTAAGTGATTTTAATTTCATGTATCAACCAGAAGCTTTCTTAACACATTACATATCATCCCCTTATATAGTGAGGGAGGGAGATTACCTTTGATTACTACTAACTCCATTATGTAATATAAGCCTTCATTTTTAAGAAACGGCGTCCATAATATAAATCTGTTGCGGATATCAAAAGTGTAGTTATTATAATATTTTCACCAGATACCCTAACTTTAATGTTAAAAACAATAAGTGAGTAGTTGTATTATGCTATTTAATAGGGTATGTATGATCCAATGATATTAACTTTTTTTTAAAAAAAATAATGTCTCGTTGGTCTTGCACGCAATGAGGTTTGGATTTATAAGATAACTGAAATACTCTTAGACAATATTATAGCGAACTAACTAATTTCAATTATAAACTACGAAGAAGTTAAGTGTCATTCTATTTTTGTGCAGTTTCCGGCCAGCCCGAGCAGTCTTCAGAGGTGGCCGACGGCGTAGATCGTCAGAGAAAGACCCGCAGCACGGCAGAGGCTTCACGGTGACCCGGCGAAGAGGAGGACAACCTGAAGTGAGGCTCAGGAGTACTAGAACCTGGGTCACCCAATGATTACAAAGGTTCATCGGCCCGCCAGCCATTGTTGCGAGATCCAAACAGTCCCATGTATGCTTTGGACGAAGGCCTGTTATTTTTTATTGCGGTTTATGGCTTTTGGTTGAAATTTTTAAATTTTGCCTGTTTACGATAGAGATCGCGGAGAGAGATACTCGTTTATGATTTTGGTTGATACAGATATTAGGCTTTTAATGTGTACTTATAATTAACTTGTAGATTCCGTCTTGAAAAAATACTTCATTTAAAAGGTAGATACTGTAGCAAAAGCCAAAAATCTTGTTACTTACATTGAAAAAGAAACCAAATAAACAAGAAGTTAATAACACAATTGGTGAAGAATCACGCATGTGCTTGCATCTTTCAGATTTACTCATCGATCATTTGGTAGCTTGTCAATAATAAATTTCGAATCACGGGATTAGGTAGATATAAGTACAGTTTCAAACATGAGTAGCTACTTTCCATTCGACCCATTGTGGTTATATGGGATAACCGATCGATCTTCTGATCTAATTTGTAGGTGATCCCAATGATGCCAATTAAACAAGAATAGGGTGTAAAACGATGTGGATTGAACGTGAAGATGAGATTAAATTCAAAGATTGCTCGATCTTTCACGGAGGTAATTCTCAATAGATATGTGGAGCGTGAACTACGAGATACAATTTGCACTAAATAGATAAATCTCTCAATCTCCGTACACCACAGCACACGAACGAAAAGATAGATCAATTAATCTAACAAATGAAAATCGACACCGTAGCCGAATTCCACACACTCGAAGAACTCTTGATGAATTCTTCAATAACACATGATACAGGAATACATCCTAACGATCAAAGGCCAACACGCAACACGTGGTTTAACTCATAGCTCAACTCTACCTTTTACATGGATGGCCGGCCTTTATTTATAGCCGCACACGAACAATTAACAGACACATACCACCACTCACGACTCAACCAACCTGGCCTAATACAGTTGATTCACTAGAGCCAACTTAATCTTGCATGTACTAACATATATACTGATTCAGTTTCCTGTTCGTTTATCTCTTTCCTTCTTTGTATCTAAGAAAATATATATCCAAGTCTCTTGCGTGTAAACCAGCATGCATATGAACTTCTAGTTGTACATGATCTGCATGAAAGCTTTCTTCCATTTGACTCGCCTCTGTAACATGTCCATGCGCACACGGCTCACGCACCGTGTCCCGGCCATGCAGCACATGCACCGCCCCCGTACACACGGCATGTACAACTTAATGCACAGTATCCTCTTCTTTCTTCTCAATAAATCGTGAATTTAATTCATGCAAAACAATTTGTACACAAAAATTAAATTTAGAAGTTGGGTTAGTGGTCATGGTCGCATCATCGCCCCCTCCAAGCAAAACCGTTCTCGATTTCAAGTTGGTCGTCAAGTCCAGACAATAAAATTCCAGCCAAATTTTGGTGAATTTTGGTAATTCCGGAGTGGGGGTCCAAAATTTGAAAAACCAATAAATTTTGATTCAAAATTTAGAGTTTAATTAAATTCCTTAACCACTATGAGGTAAGAAGTAACTAGCTAGTCTATTGGTAAAGAAGGTGGTTGGTGAGCATTAGGTCTTGAGTTCAAACACATAAACACTATTTTTTTTTTTTCATTTCTACTCAAAAAATTAGATTTAAAATTTAAAAATTTCGAACGAATTTTTTTTGAAGATTTCTAAAAATTTCCAAAATTCGGTAATTTCAGTTGGGAGGAGGGGTTGAAAAAATTTCCGAGGAATGTTTTCCCAGGTCAAGTCTTCATCAACAGATTGAATAGTAGCTGAAAATTTTTCCGTAGCTTCAGCCTCCGTCGTCGTCTTTCTTGTGGGCTTGCGTGATGACAGCGTGAATTGGCATCGCGTCAACACCTTCATCTCCTCCCACATGGAACACCATGGCTCTTCTCGCAGTCTCGATCTTTTTGCACGTTGGCCGTTTGGCGAGTGAAAGACGGTTACTCGTACGAAGGCTCAGGCACGTCGGACCGGATGGCTGAACCACGGCGGGAGAAGCACGCGGTCAAATGGCGTGTTGCGTGAGGGCGAGGGGATGAGGTCGGCCGGGGCAATGAGCCACTGGATGGTGGGGTCAGCTAATAGATTAGGCAGGGGAGGTATGAACACGGGGGGTGATCGCAGCCGCAATTTCAAGCCGGGCCTAGCTAGCGGTCATTCATGAGTTCTTTGATGGTTACTACACTGAGGAAATGATTGAATCCCAGGTACTCTTGAATTCTTCATACGTATTCTGTTTCCTTGTGAACATTTAAATGATATTGCAGTTCCATTCACAGGTTGACCAGCTTGTTCTTGAGGAGGTTGTACGAGAAAGATTCCCAAAATTGGGTCTCTATTCCAATGGTATTACTGATACTTGTGACGTATTGGTGAAATGGTTTGCATACCACAGTCTGTCCTTAATGGAACAAGCTCGAGATGCCCATTTACTTTACAAAGATGACAATTTCCAGTTAGGCTTCTTATGCGATGACTATAAACAGATGCCAGGGCCAGACATTCGCCAGAACAGGAATTTATCTCAGAAATCCTGTATGTTAGTCTGCCTTGGACTCCATTTACCACAACAGACATGTATTTACTTGTGCTTTATACACTTACGAAGCAGCAGGAACAATTACAGGACCTACTCTAGGAATTTGCCAACTTTGCCATATGCTTCTCCACTCAATACCGAATACTCCATGGTTGAACTTAATTGAATGCTGATGACAGACAGCAGACACTGTAGGACACTAGAATTTTCACCTGGTAATGAATACTCAGTTTATGTTGGAATCATGTTGGGTTCCCAAAATAACCATAGCCAGTTCAGAATGTTCGTTACCATAGAAAGAAGTTATGATAAAAAGGTTAGTAATTGAGGATTAATTTAGACCAGTTATGGTTAAAAGGTTAGTAATACCCAGAGCCTCTAGCATAAAGACATTGTTTCTCTAGGACTGCACATTATCTTTTTGTTGTTTAGCATCTTTGTTGCACATTATCTTTTTTAGGTCCTGAGTATTTTTCCATTAACTGCGTATTTATCACAGTATTAACTACGAAAAACATGGTATCTCACCATTCGTCAAACAAAGACAGCCTACCTATTTTGGTGCGCTTTGAGAGGTTATCACAGTATTTATCACAGTATTTTGATGTCAAAAGGACCTCGCTTTGAGAGGTTAGATCAGAGAAAAAAGTGCACCACTTATTTTGGTGGGTTCAAATGATAATAGTACGGAATCAGATGTGTGTGAAGACAACATGTACATTTCACAACCATGCATGCAGCAGCGTAGGCTAATCACCCCATGTACATTTCACAACCTCACAGAATATCAGACATGGTGGCTCTTACAATTTACAGCCATTCAATACACGCATATATGCCAAAACACACGAATGAAATGGGCAAATTGCTACAGATTTCCTTCCAGAGGAGAAGATAGCACGCTTGTCTCGTACTCATCTTGCTGTGGTATAGGTAACTTCAGTTTCTTGTCACTCAGCATCCGAAGAACAAAAGACATGGTGGGCCTTTGTGCCGGCTTGTCTTGAACACAGAGTAGTGCTATGTGAATGCATCTTTTCATCTCCTTCATTTCTGAAACATCACCTAACCGTGGATCGATACACTCGGTCAATTTTCTCGCATTCCATCTCTCCCATACCTGCAGGGAAAAAAATGAGGGCGTTATAAAATTGAAATCTCTATAGAGTACGTATTATTTTTAAAAAATAAATCTCAATGCAATTCATTAAACTTATGCAATTGTGGCATTTAGTTCACTAAACATGGAAATTACTTTCTTGTTCCTAAACTTGCATTCCTTTGCACAATGCTCGCTTATCGTTTCCTAGCAGATTTCGTACGTTGAGTTAGCGTTTGGTAGGTGTGGGACTCGTTCAGGAGTTAGAACCCAAATTTTCTAGCGTTGAGATGTTAAATACCTTTAATTTGCTTCGATAGAGCTTCCATATATTGGTTTTAATTACCAGGGACATGCAAACGCATGTCGTTCCAGAATGTTTACTTACCCACCCAATTAGAAAGTTGTAATCATCAGCTTGATAGCACTTCTTTCCACTAATGATCTCAAGAAGCGTGACGCCAAAGCTATACACGTCGGTCTTGGCCGAGAAACGCCCTTGGTTCCTATATTCTGGAGCAATATAACCCCTGAAAGAAGGTATAGTGAGATAATAACCTTCTTCACAAGAATAAAAACGCAAATATTAGAGGGCTTCATGCCATAATATAATCGAAATATGTGATGCAATCTTACCTTGTGCCTATTACGATATTAGTTAGACCCTTATCCTCAGACCGAGGTAACATTCGAGAGAAGCCAAAATCAGTAATCTTGGGAGTCCAGTCATCATCCAAGACGATATTTCCCGGTGTTAAATCTGTATGGACGATGCGTAGCCCGCAGTGATTGTGTAGATAAAGTGCACCCTGGGCAATCCCTTCAACTATCTGGAAGCACCAAGTCTGCAGTGCCTGAAAAATGCTAATACGATCGATAGATGTTAGTCATATCATTACCTAGAGGGTGAAATAACTTAACTGAAAAAATCGACACAAAAATGAAGTAAAAAGAGATTTTAGTTGGAACATGCCAAATATGTGGTCGTGCAAGCTTCCTCTCGGCATGAATTCAAGAACCAATAACATCTCTCGTTTAGTAGTGCAATATCCCAGAAGTTTCACTATATTTATATGCTGAAGCTTTGCGCCAAGAAGAACTTCATTATCAAATTCTTCTTTAACATTGCCATTTTCGTTACTATATCGTTTGATGGCAACTTGAATTCCACTACGCAATGTACCCTGAAAAGTGCACAAGAAAGTTCACGCTTCAAATGATCATCATATTATTTATATATCTATCTCTATACTAAATGGAGTCTCTCTTACAAGCCCCCGCGTTAATTCTAGAGGACAAATGGCTAGAAATTACACACATTAATCGGAGAAAAAGAGGAAAGCCAGTAATTCACATATTAGTAAGAGAAAGAGAGGAAAGTTAGAAATTCCCATATTAACTAGAGAAAAAGAAGAAAGCTAGAAATTTCCACATTAATAGGGAAAAACAGCAACTTATTCTAAGTGTCCATATATATAGCATGTGGGGAAGAGTTTATGCACGATACGTCAATTACATACCAAATCCAGAAAAATTGTATGTACTTGGGAGCTAGCTAGCCACTACTGGAGCTCACATAGTACCTACATGTACTTACGTAGTTTAAGCCATGAAATATATAGTTCAATCATAAGTCCGCTGTATGTTCAATTAGAATAGCTTTTGTAC
Source organism: Bonia amplexicaulis (assembly GCA_036346245.1). Classification (NCBI taxonomy): domain Eukaryota; kingdom Viridiplantae; phylum Streptophyta; class Magnoliopsida; order Poales; family Poaceae; genus Bonia; species Bonia amplexicaulis. Next base: position 54,804 of record JAYGGG010000436.1, on the reverse strand, counting down.
GCTATGCTTGATTTGGCAACGCAAGCTAGGCTGTCCAAAATCATTAAAACAAGATTTAGGTCTAGAATTTTTTTGGGAAATTTTTCATGTTGATTTGGTGCCCAAACTAAAAGCGATTGTGCAAATGCTTCAGAAGGGCACTGTAGCCTAGCTAATTTCCCACAAAATTAAATTAAATTCACATGAGTATAATTAATTTTGTAATATATAAACCAAAATTTTGAAATTGTATTCAACTAGGAATTGTAATGAAATTCAGAATATTAATTCACTACTACAAAAAGTCTAATACAAGACGCCACATCATATATGGTTACTTAAAACCGTCGTATTAAATACAATTACAGACGGTTTTAGTTTAGAGACTATCTATGTTGTTACCAGCACAAAAATCCTCTATGAATAGTTAATATCACAGACGGTTTATAGTGAAAACTGTCTGTGATATTTCACAAATAGTTTATACTAAAAACTGTCTATCAAATACATCATATATCACAGATGATTTCTACTAAAACTATCTATGATAGTCTACTATTACAAACGGTTACAAATTAATAACTGTCTGTGATAGATTACATCACAGAAGGTTTAAAAGCCATTTGTGATGACCTCATGTCATTATTGATTTATAAACTCAAATGGCCCACGAAATCGTCTGTGATAACGTTTTTAAGCATTGATTCCAAATTCTTAAATATACTTAATTTTCATAAACAATATTAAAATTGAAAAAAATCAAACGTACGTAAAACTAGATCTGCATTATATTGATCGAATTTGATGCATTGGAAGTGCTTCGTGCAAACGGAATGAAATGAAATTTGATTCATTCGAAGTAATAAAATTGATGGCTCTTATAATTGTCTTCTACAAATGCAATAGGAAGTCAAATTTAGCGAATTAATTAAGCAAGCATCCATAGGCACTATACCTTGTAAACAGCGCCAAAGCGACCTTTTCCAATAAGATATGAGAATTTGTTCGTAGCATGTTTCAACTGAGAGAAAGTGAAAATTGTAAACCCTGTGATAAAAGAAAATTAGATGTCCGAGACTTGAGATTCACAAGTCGGTCCTTCTGTAACCATAAACTCTATAGATCTATTATCTTTTTTCAAAAGAAAAAGATAAAAATAAATTCGAGATTCATTGTAAGTGGCTAGAAACACTGCTTATTTTAGCGAGTCTAGAATATAACATGGAAGACTAATCAGATCAGATATATATAAGAACTATTGTAATTATACAAGAAATGTAATAATATTTTCAGTCATAATCAATATAGTGTATTAATGGTTGAAGTGTCACTTTGAAGACCGTGTGAATGTCCAATATGACTTATATTTGGAATAAGAGGAAGTATTGAATAAGGGCATCTGCAATGGTCTGAGTCAGCTAGCTATATACATGTACACATCAGTATATATCCTATGTGGAGGAAAGAGAGTATGCAAAAAAAACCGAGCCAGCTCTTCCTTAAGCACTAGTCTATAACGCTAAACGAGACAGCATCTATAAATTCTGTGTGTGCATGTAAGCATCAAATAGATATCCTTATAGATAGTTCTTTAGAATGCTAGCTTTAGTGTGTATTATATAAATGATGTGGAAGTTTTATAGTTAGTTGTTAGCTATAACCATTGCAGATGCCCTAAGGACAATGGATTAACGAAACCATTATTCTCTCTCGATCACTAGCATGGAGATTAATGCATGCATGCCTTCTAGTGCGGCTCTCAGGTGGAGAAGAAAGGTTACACTGCATTAAATATCTTAGAAACAGGTCACACTGCATGCTTGAATATCTTGGAAACAACGAAACTATCCCAATCCCGCGATGTTTGTTACGAGAGGTAAAACAGGAAAAATTGCGATACATTAAACTTATGGTTCCAATAATAGATCGACTTATATTACGTTCCTGACCATGGACACATAATATAATATGCAATATTGAAATTGGTCATTTGGTACAGTGATGTGCAGCTACGCTGAATTTTTGACGGTAAAATATAGTAGGATTTTTTTCCTTTTCAGAAAGTTCGAGAGAGTGATTATACATGGTAACGACGCATCCGGCATCTCTAGAATTCTAGAAGGCTCTGCGACCGCTGGAGCTCTTTTTGTTTCATCACTCGCACCAAACCTGTCATTAATGCCACATGCGAAAAGCGGGTGTATAATATTTATCAAAACACTTCATTCGCGATCATTCATATAATATTTATCAAAACACTTCGTTATTAGTAAAGACTAACCGACGTACCTGGCATCATGCTGTGTACTGCTGTGCGAACTCACCACCTCTTCTACATCCTCCTGAAATAACAAAGCGAGTCCAACCTGTTCTTCATCCTGAAATTACATGGAGAGACCAAGGACCAGAAACGATGTGGAGCTCAGTGGCGGAACCAGAATTTGATTACACCCTAAGCTAAACTCTAACAATGTAAAACTAACACTAATTTATACCCAAACCACAACATAACAAAAGTAGACTCCAAATACTTAGTTTAGACTAAAGACATATGTTTTGCTGTTCGTAAACTAATACAGGAAGCGTAACAAAGCCAAGCTTTAAAAGGCCACATATAAGTCACCTGCAACTATTGATGTTATAAAAGTATGTTTAGCAGTCTAGGCTCTAACTTAATCATCCTATCAAAAATGACGTGTACCAAAATATAGGCTAAATTTCTAGCGAAGTTTTAGCAAACTGGAGACAACATCATATTGATATATAAGTAAAGACATGAAAAAGTCTGACATTGACAAAAGACAAAGGCAATTACCTTGTTTTTCTGCATTTCCATTATCTCTACCTGCACGATGAAGACAATGAAAAAAGATCAGGACTCTGAATAAAATAGCTCAATAAAAATAGAGGTTATACTTAAAGCAAGTCATAGTGAATGCTTCAATGAGGTTCTCTGATGCCATCAAGACAAAATTAGCAAAGCAGCTAACAGTGGGGTCTACAAGCCAAAACTATCCACTTCAGTGCTACTTCAGTACATTCTATCTTCATGTTAAATGTGCTACTTCAGTGCATTCTATCTTCATGTTAAATGCGCTACAACTTCAACCACGGTTGTTATGACCACAGCCGCTATGACTATGTTCACTTCGAGCACGACCGTTACGAGTAACAGTGGTCATAGCAGTCGTGGTCAAACTGAATGTGGTCGTAGCAGTCGTGGTTGTAACATCTATGGTCGAAGTCGTAGTGGTCATGGTCGAAGTTCCTAACACTTCTGTGGCATCGTCGCTGACCTCACGCTCCGCATGCTCACCGTCACCGGCGATGGCTGCGGCCTCGCACATGACACCATCCTCATGCGGGCCTCTCTGGGTACCTATACATGAGCGAGCACTACTACGAAAAGAGTCATCACAGACGGTTCAAACCGTCTGAGTTTATGTGTCAGTGATAATCAGAAATTATCACAGACGGTTTATGAGCCGTCTGTAATAAATACATCATAGACGGTTTATAGCTAAAACTGTCTATGAAAAACACTATCACAGACGGTTCTAGCTATGAACCGTCTGTGATACTCATACATCACAGACGGTTCTAGCTACCAACCGTTTGTGATGTGTGAGTATCACAGACGGTTGGTATATAGAACCGTCGGTGATACTTCCCCATCACAGATAGTTTCTGGTTTGAGCCGTCTATGATAATTCTTCACAGACGGTTTATACCACAAACCCATCTGTGATAATTTATTCTATACCTAAATTATTTCTATTTTTCGGCTAGCCTCAAGAAATGTTAACTATAATCTGAAAACAATCAAATATAGCAACAAACACAACAACACATTCTATTTTCATTAAGATTAGAATCCACCGTTACAACATCACAAGAAATCGAGTAGGTTACCCATATCGAGTAGGTTACCCATATCGAGTAGGTTACAATGGATTAACGAAACCATTATTTTCTCCCACTAGCATGGAGATTAATGCATGCATGCTCGCACGCCTCGAAGTCTTGGTTAAAAATCCTGCCCTTCTATTGCGGCTCTTAGGTGGAGAAGAAAGGTTACACTGCATTAAAGATCTTAGAAACAGGTCACACTGCATGCTTGAATATCTTGGAAAATTGCGATACATTAAACTTATGGTTCCAATAATAGACTTATATTACGTTCCTGACCATGGACACAAAATATAATATGCAATATTAAAATTGGTCATTTGGTACAGTGATGTGCAGCTACGCTGAATGTTTGACGGTAGAATATAGTAGGATTTTTTTTCTTTTCAGAAAGTTCGAGAGAGTGATTATACATGGTAACGAACGCAATCGGCATCTTTGGAATTCTAGAAGGCTCTGCGACCGCTGGAGCTCCTCTTGTTTCCTCACTCGCACCAAGCCTGTCATTAATGCCACATGCGAAAAGCGGGTGTATAATATTTATCCAAACACTTCATTCGCGATCATTCATACAATAAAAATTTTCATACCAAAATAAAAAAAAATTGAACTATTCTAACAACGTATAGGATCGATCCTACTTTTAAAGGATGATTGAATACTCCATAGACTACCCATACTTTCTCAAGCAATTTTGTCATATAAATCCTTAAAACAAAGAAGCGCATGGGCAGTAGAATTTGTTAAGGAGATAGAGATAGAGATAGAGTTGTATTAGGAGATAGAGTTTGGATTCTATTCCATATATACCTTATCTCTATATGGCATATCTCTTGTACTCTCCTATATATATAGCCCTTTGGGTCTCATATCAATACACAAACAATATTCATAATATGGTATCAGAGCTTAGGTTAAAACCCTAATCTCATCTACTTCCGCTGTTGCTGCCCCTGGGAGGATCGATCTACTCTCCCAGGGGCGGCCACCTTGCTAGGGCCGGCAGTGAACGCGACGGACTACCTGTGCAACTAGTTCGCGGACACCGCGTCGGCGGTGGACACCAGCCGCACGTCCGACCCGCTGCTCTTCAAGTCTGGCGTCTGCTCCACCTCCTCCTCCTGCTTGGCTACATCCACCGCTTCCTCCTCTGGGCCTCGGCGACCTGTTGGATATTGAGGACGAGCAACTGGCGCTGTAGGAGCATGCCGCCTGGATCGCGCCGCCTGACCTCGGCCTCGCCGCCCTCAGCCGCCGCTCGGGATTTGCGCCCGCATGCGCCGCACTTGCCGCCGCTTGGGGTCCGCGCCGCCGCAGCGTCTTCCGCCGCCCGCGACCTCTTGGTCCCGTCTTGCCGACCTTAGATCCGATCCGAGGTGGCGGATTCGCCTCTCGCCACGGGTCACCTCCATGTCGCCCGCCGCCGCCGAGAGAGGCTCCCAAGCGGCCGCCGACCGCGCCGCCGAGCCCCGCACGGCCGACCGCCTTCTCGATCTCCGCCCAAAGTGCCGCCCGCTGCCGACGGATCCGGCGACCTCGCACCAGATCCAGGCCGCCAGGGCGCCTCCCGCACCGCTGTCTCCGCCTCGCTCGCCGTCCGTCGTGGGTCGCTGAGCCGCCCGCTCGGCCGCCTCGCTCCTTCGCCTGCCGCATCCCGCCGCCGCTCGGTCTTCCGCCGCTGGCCTCCTCGGCCTCCCGCTCGCCGGCCGCTCGCCCTCCCGTCCGCCTCCCGTCCGCGCCGCGCTTGAAGTCGCCACCACCGCTGGTCTCCCGGTCGTTTGCCGCGCCGATGCCGCTGACCTCCGCCGCTCGGCCCCCTCGCCCGACGCCGCGCGCCTCATTTGTATGCCGCCGCCGCCGGATGGAGACCGGTGGCTAGGGTTTTAACCCTAGCCACCGAATCAAAACGGGCCGATGCCGACGTGGGCCAAACGGGCCGGAAAACGACCCAAAGGGGCTTTCAGTCTTTATGGAGAGAGAGGGGACCTTTGGCTTTCGGTTTTGAGTCTTCAGTGATTTTTCTTTTGAGTCAGTTTTCGCGTTATTTTCCTCGTGAGTCTTCCGTTGCGTCCATCCAAATCCGTAGTCTCTAATTTCTAGTTCGTCCAAGCCGTGCGAGTCTACAAATTTATTGTCAGTCATAGACGTGTAGTAATTTTATTTTGCATGGCAGCAGCCGCCGCTCTATTCTTTGACGAGCTTTTAACGCCGCCGCACTTCTTCTACACTGCGCCTCCGTTGCGCTTCTCGTGCACTGCGCCGCCGCCGCCGCCGTCTCGGGCCTCGATCTGTACCGTCATGCATCTATCTATTCCTCTTCGACTTGATTTGACAGTTTATTCCAATGCTGCACGCAACGACGACATTATCAAGACTCGAATTTCGGATTTTTCTTGTTTTAATGTTAACTCCTTTTTCAAATGCAATGCTATTGCATACGTCTTGCATTTGAGGGGGTGTTAAGGAGATAGAGATAGAGTTGTATTAGGAGATAGAGTTTGGATTCTATTCCATATATGCCTTATCTCTATATGGCATATCTCTTGTACTCTTCTATATATATGACCCTTTGGGTCTCATATCAATACACACATAATATTTATAACAGAATTATGCGTTGACTGTTTTACGCTCGTATTGAAACTCAAGGTTTCCAGCGAACAGAAAGAGGATCCAATGTTGACCTGCCTATATTTATCTTATCTCAGCAGAATAGTCCAACCGTAGTTCGGTTCACACCAACTATAGATTCGGTAGATTATTTGTGTGATCTTTCAAAATATTTTTTGGGGTTTAAATCTGCGACTTGTGTTAAATTGTCACCTACCCTAAATGAGTCTATCCGACGTACCTGGCATCATGTCTGGGGTATTAGCAAAATCGCCAGCCACTAATACCCCGCGGAATGCCTCGCCTCGCGCTCGCCCACGTCAGCTCGTCCAGGCGCTCCGCGCGACGCGTGGAGAACGAATCTTCGTACGGTCTGCTGACCAATTTTGCGAATAGATGTTATTAGTAAAGACTATCCGACGTACCTGGCATCATGCTGTGGACTGCTGTACGAACTCACGACCTCTTCCACATCCTCCTGAAATAACAAAGCGAGTCCAACCTGTTCTGCATCCTGAAATTACATGGAGAAACCAAGGACCAGAAACGATGTGGACCTCAGTGGCGGAATCAGAATTTGACTACACTCCAAGCTAAACTCTAATAATGTAAAACTAACACCAATTTATACCTAGACCAGGACATAACAAAAGTAGGCTCCAAATACTTAATTTAGACTAAAGACATATGTTTGGCTATTCGTAAACTAATACAGGAAGCGTAACAAAGCCAAGCTTTAAAAGCCCACATATAAGTCACCTGCAACTATTGATGTTATAAAAGTATGTTTAGCACTCTAGGCTTTAACTTAATCATCCTATCGAAAATGACATGTACCGAAATATAGGCTAAATTTCTAGCGAAGTTTTAGCAAACTGGAGACAACATCATATTGATATATAAGTAAAGACATGAAAAAGTCTGACATTGACTGAAGACAACATCATATTGATATATAATAGCTGGGAAGTATATGATAACATGTGCTAAACGATAAATCTATTATTATATTATTAAAATGATGTTAAAAGGACCTCGCTTTGAGAGGTTAGATAAGAGAAAAAGTGCACCACTTATTTTGGTGGGTTCAAATGATAATAGTACGGAATCAGATGTATGTATATATATATAGAGCTGTTACAAACTTATGATTATATAAGATATACAATTTTTTTTAATATATAAGCATTTGAGTCGTATAACAAACACGACTCTACTACTAAATATAAAAATACACATTATAATACCTAGCCATCATTGCGCAGGAATTTTAGCTAGTTTTCTACTAATTGTATTGCTGATTTGTGTGTACAAGCACAATCGCACAAAAATTAGGCTAGTTTTTCTACTAATTGTAGTGATAATTTGTGTGTACAAATAGGGAGTAGATAGAGCTAGCGTAGGGGGACGTCCAACACCACATTGAAAGGAGGATTAGGAATCTCAAACATGGTTTCCATCAGGGCGGAACTACACCTCAGGTAAAGTAGACTTTAATCCGAGGTGTAGAAAAATATCTAGTATACAGTTCGGGTAAATTCAGTTCAGTCTAGGTAATATCACTACTACAAAAAGGCTAATACTAGACGGCAAATCACAGACGGTTTTATAAAACCGTCTGCGACAGATAGTAATATAGACAGATATCACAGACGGTTTTTAGTTAAAAACCGTCTGTGGTACATGATAATCACGAGCGATTTTTTAATTAAAACCGCTCGATTATCGATATCCGACGCTTTTAGTTAAAACCGTGCGTGATTATCACCATATCACGAGCGGTTTTAGTAAAACCCGTCGCGATTTTAGCTATCACGACGGTTGAAAACCGCCCGTGATGACCTCGATATCATCGACCCATAAATTCGCACGGTTCGCAAAACCGCTCGTGATGATATTTTGAACCGTCTGTGATGACCTGTCCTGTAGTAGTGTATTGCAACTCTTGAACGTACAAATATGAGTGCGTGGTACCTCCGGTTGTGCAGGTATATTCTGGATTCGCCTCACAAGACGAGTGGTGTGGACATGGCTGACGACGGGAAAGACGAGTAATTGGAACGAAATCTTCTCCTTCGCCTCACGCAGCTTGGCGGTCTGCTTCTTGCCCATGATGAAGCGGTAGCTGATGTTCCTGTCCTGGCAGGCCGTGATGAGCTCGTAGGTGTGACGGAGGGTCTCCTCCATCTCCTTTAGAGCATCCCTGGTCGCCGGGTTCTGCATCATGTCCGGGTCATCTTCAAGCTGTGTCAGGAGAGCACCGACTGTCTTCACGCGCCTCGCAAGCTCGTGGCACTCCTCCTTGTTCCGGCGAACCGTCTCCACCGCGTCCACGATCTGTTGCACGATGCTGGCGACCTGCTGCAGGCCGCTCAGTGCCTCCATAGATCCCTCACCTGTTTGTCCCTGCGTACAGCGGTACAGAATACGTTGGGCAAGGGGCTAGATGAAGGAAGACCGCAGGAAAGAAAGGAGTGTCTAATGGCTATCTGGTTTTTGGCATGGCGAGAGACGAAAGCAGGGAAGAAGAAATGGGGGAGCCAAGGCAATGAAGAGAGGGTCGAACCAACGTGGGCTGCACTCTGGAAAAATGCGTCGATCCTAAAAATAATACCGATGGCTCTACAGTTGATTCAAATTTATATCATATTTATGTAAGATATTTTATCGTCTTATATCAAATGTGATATAATATGTTCATACATATGTTGTATTAGATGTGGTATCAATCTGTAGCAACCGACTCTGATTCGATTTTCTCGTTATGTGAAACTCTTTTTCTTTACACTATAAATATATACTTCAGTAGCTTATAGCAAAAATAAGCGTTTTATTGTAAACTTTATTTATTATAGTAATTTGTCTTTGAGTGTCCGTAGTTTTTTTTTCCGTAAGAGTATTTTACGTAAAAAAATTGTATCTCTTATTTTTATTTTTTTTATATAGCATTTGTAATAAGTGATATCAAAATACAGGAGATTAAGTGACAAGTTCTGATCCAAGAAAAAATCGTCTCAGCGTTTTTTTTTTGCGAGACACGTCGCGTCTTCTCTGAGTCGGCGTCGTGTTCCGTCTCCAGTGCGGAGAGAAAGGAAAAAAAAGCCGCCGCCGTAACAGTCTTTTGGCAAAAGAAGGCAGCAGAGAGGAGCAGTAACGTTTATTTCTCGGTCCGCGTGAGAGCAACGCCAACTAAAAAGTCTCACAGAAGAGACAGTGTACCTGAAAGTAAAATGGATTGGACAGCATTTCAAGTACATACTTATTTGAACAATCAGCAAAGTCATATATCACAATCTATATAAAAACAACTATTTATGGTTGCAAAGTTGTGCATTGACGCTATACTATCTTGCTAAATGATTTATACTTGTTTTAGGCCATTGTTATTCACAGAACCGGATTATTTCCACAAGTATCTCAAATGAACAACAGAGACACATTTGTGTGTCCTCTCCTTTTTTTTCTTTTTGTTATACGCTTGGTGTTATATTAATGATATGAACTTTGCTGAATAATTGACATATTTGAAGGTTTACAAAGAAGCACAAACACCTGCTGATTCAGCTCTAAATTCTTATTCGGAAATGATGCCACCCATTTCAGTGCACATAATCACATGACTATCTGAGAAGTATAAGATATAAATTTCAATCTTTGGTACTTCAAGGCTGATGAAATGCACATTGTATTTAATCCCCGTTATCTTACTTTTATGCAAAAAAAATTCTAACTTTTGGCAGTGAAGAAACACTAACTGATGCTTATGTTTTTGTCTGTGCAGATTATTTTGTATATTGAGCTATATGTAAGTAGCTAATTTCTACCTAGCTCGTATTTTGCAAAGTTTGTCAGCTAATTCTTTTTGAGGGAAAAGTTTGTCGTCTAATTGTTTGTTTATTGAGCAAATCACTGAACTGTTTTTCTGTAACAGCCCAACTGTTTATTTCAATTTAAATAAAATAAAATAAAATAATTTTTATTAAGTTAAATTAATTTGGTTTAAAATAAAATAAAGAGTTTTGGGCGTGAAATTTGAATTTTATTGTGCCTTGAATTTCTACTTTTAAAAAGGTGGATTTGAAAAGTAATTTAAATAAAAACCTATAAATATTATTAAATAAAATGATATTTTGATTTTCTATAAAAATCTTATGTCAAATTAATTATTTGGATTTATTCGGTTTTTATTTGGTTTTTCTGGAGTTTAAAATCTATTTTGAAATTAAAAAGTATTTTTTTAAATATAATACTAAAATAAGTTGAAAATATTTTATTGAAGTCCAAAATATCTCCAGGAATTTCTGTGAATTGTTTTAGATTTTTTTAAAAACTTCTTTTATTTTTGGAAAAAAAAATTATTTTTTTATTATTTTCTCTCTCCTGATACTGTACATCTTCCAGTCGGGAGCAAGAACCGAACGACGCCGACGCGCTCGCCATGGCTATAAATTTTGAAGCTTATAATTTTCTCTACCATTTTGTGCGAAATCAAGGGCATTCAAATCCTCTCATCAAGATCTTTCCATCCCCGACCTTATCCCCCAATTTCATGCGTCCATTTCGCGGGAATATGCCAGGCCACCGAAAGACATTCACTCGCGGATCTCCCTCTCCGGTCCACCTCCACGCCTATAAAAGTGAGTACCGGGTGCCTCTCCTCATCCTCACCCAACCCCAGAAATCCCAAAGCCTCTCTCCCTTTTTGCTCGGCGTAATCGACATTTTTCTCTCGCCAACCAATCGGTGTTCTTCGGCCGATTGCACCGCCTATAGTGGAGTCCGGTCACCTTTGGTCACACCATTGGCTTTGCCTTCGCGCGTTCTACATGGTGCTCCCCTTGCCTTGGCCGGAGCATCGCTGGAACATCGCCGGAGCGCCGTGGCCAAATTGCGCCGTCGTGTTCTCGTCGTGTCTCTCGTCGCTGTCGGCCGACCATGCATGTTTCGCCACAATTGAGGTGAGCACTGCGTTCCCCATGTTCTCCTCTTCGTTTCGCCGCAAACCTCACCCGCTAACTCCTCTCCGTTTGCCTAGAACGCCGATGTCAATCCACCGGTCGCCGAATGTCTTCCCCGCCGTGTTCCGCTGCCATCTGATGTCCTTTGGCAGAGCTGCCTGTACCGTTGAGTTCGCCTCAATGCGTCAATTGAAGATTCCCCGAGTCCTCGTCGACTTGTCGAGCCAGACGCTGAAACCGTGCCTTCGCGCGTACACCACTTTTTTGGTAAGCGCTTTTATTTTTGTTCGCGTCATATCGTGTCCTAGCCTCTGAGAAATTTATCTACTATTTTTATTTAATTTTTCGTGGGGCCAATTGTCAGAAATTGAACTTTCTGAGAAAATAGCCGTTTTTGACTCCCGACGTCGATTCATCGTCTCTGTTGAGTTTTAGCATGTGCCGTAATTTTTTTTAGACTTGCCACGCCGCGTTCTACGCTGTGCTCACTTCCTTTTCCCTGAAAAGTCTCCACAAATTTTTGCCTCCGACACCTCGCCATGGCCGCCAATGGCATCTCGTGTCCCTATCTATCCGGTAGTGTTTTCCCCAATCCGTTCGCGTCATATCATGGCAAACCATCCCAGGTAGCTACATGTCAAATGGTTTTGGATTCGCTTCACCGAGCACCAAGATATCAAATTTTTCCTTTTTCTCTACCGTCGTCGTTCAAACGTCGATTGTATCGTCTCCGATGAAGTTTCAGCTTAGACAATAATTTTTCTAGCTTCACCATACCATGTTCTAGCCTATGCTCACCTTACATCTCCACGTTCTATAACCGGCCGGTACTATCTCCCCCAACCTCGTCATGTAGTCGCCACGCCACCATTGCGTTTTCTTTCACCGCCAGTGATTGCCGCTGTTCCTCACCGCCATAGCTGTGTCACCACTTTCGCCTCATCGCCAGGGTTCCATTTTGCCCATTCGCCAGCCACCTCGCAGCCATTCGACATTGTGCTATTCAAAAAGTAATTCTCGGATTTTGTTATCATTTCATGTGATACCTAAATCTTCCAGATATTTGTTCTCCCTCATACGAACTTCGAATTCATTGATTCTTTCTCCTAAATTCATCTAAATCATAATCTATCCCTCAATATATATTTTATAATTTTTGGATTTTATTTGAGTTTATTCGCTTTGGTTCTTCGCGTGTAGACTTCGACGATTCGGAAGAATTTCTCGACGAAGGTTTGCACCCAACTCAAGAGCAAGGCAAGTCACACTCCTTGATCATGTTGATCCCAGATTGCAAATAAAATTATCTTGTTTTAAATTATTCTGCATGCATATGTTTATTCAAGTATTTCAAATCCAGTTTTAAACTTAGCTAATTCCCAATTGTTATTGACACCTTTGACCTTGTGAAACATTATACCTTGTCACCCTAGAATTAAACTCTAGTTAGTACACTAGTATTGTCTAGAGAAATTTTATATCAAATGCTTATACCTGCTTAGACATAATATTTATTTTGGGATACTGTTTCACATAAAATGATAAGCTTTTGAAACGTATTCTTAACTTCGGTGAGTCAAGAAGGATTATGAAATATCTGGAAATAAAATATAAAATCTGGTTTGGACTTAGGCTAATGGTTAGGTGGTGGGTGCAGGCATGCACTGTTGTTCGGAGACACAGTGTCGATTGTCGACCTAGGGGGTATGTGGTTGAGCCTAAGTTAATTAAGGACCGGTCTGTGAGCTACTATTGTAAAGCCCTATCGTACTACCACAAGGTTGGTATGGGACAGTCCTAGCTAACTAATTTGCGGGTCCCAACTTGAGTCATGTTGTAGGTTGAAAGTGAGCGTGGCGTAGGCCATGAGAAGTCTCACTCGGCTCAAGAGGGGGTCCCGATCTGGTGGATTCCTTACTGGGGTGAAATCTTAGTGTTGGCTTGGCCAAGTTGAGGCTTTGCATTGTAAAGGCCTTATTATGATTACTTAGTCGCACGCTTACGGAAGCGTGTAGTGGCCGACATTAGGAGATAATCATATCTTGTGGGTAAAGCTGTACAACCTCTGCAGAGTGTATAACCTATCCTGGATAGCCGTGCCCACGGTCATGGGCATGCTGAGTAAAGTTTTTCATGAATTAGACTTTGTTTTTCAAAGTGATTTATGAAAACCTTATGAATGGATGGAATCCATGAGAGACTGAAAACCTTATGGATGGATGGAATCCATACGAGATATTTTTGGAAAAGATGGTCCGGGTGGGATGCCCGTGGATAGGTTGGTGTTTGGTCGGAGCCTGCACTAACGCAATACTTTTAATTACAGTTACTGTTTTTACATATTAAATTCAGCAATTTCAATCTATTTATTGTATATCTTTAAATACTATTTTATGCAAACTAACTCTATCAGCCTTACTTTGTGGCCTTTATCATTGCTGTCTTACTACGGTGAAGGTCTGGACGAGTAGGCCGCGTCTTACTGTCGTTTGCCTGTGAGCAGGCTTAGTGGGCTTCTTCCGCTTCGATGTTTTTCTTCCGCTGCTATTATTAAAATTTTGGCTTATGTGCCGTGGATGTAAACTTTGGTATTCATGCCCATATTTAGTTAATAAATGTCATTGTGTTTGATATTTATCTTTGTTGTTCACTGTGTGCACTAGCTGATCCTGGACTAGTGCGATTTACACAGAGGATCTAGGGGTCATTGCTCCGGGTTCCGACATTTTCGCATTTATCTCATATATGTTATTTATGGAATGCAGTCATATTGTGTTGAATTCTGTAGGACCGAAATGGCGACAGAGGGGGGTGAATGTCGTTTTCTTTAAAAACGCCCCCGAGAATTCGCACCTCTTTCTTCTCCGATAGCTATGAAAGCTATGAAGACAGAAGAAATTTGCTTGATGGAAGCTGAAAGTAATTTTGCCGATGACCAAAGTTACTTACGAAAGATGCAAGGTTTAGACGGGCTCAAATTTCACAGAATAGACTTCACTAACCAACCAAGGAAACGGATTCTTCACTTCTGAAAACTGAAGCTGAAAAGGCCCAAAGGAGACTCTCTTTTCTGCTGAAAATGCTGATGTAAATACTCTAAATAGTGACTACTTTTGCTGCTGAAAACAGGAATCAAAAGAAGAGAAAAGACTGAGAGGTTTTGCTGATTTTTGTTGCCTGGAACTGCTGAAAAACTTAACTGAACCTTGCTGAAAATTGCTGCAGTCTGCTGCTAGTTTTGTGCTGAAAACAGCAGAGATTTATAGCTGAAAACTGACTGAAAATCTGCAGTGTTTGGCTGAAAACTGCAGCTAACTGAGATCAGAAACAGATCACAAAATGCTTGCTGCAAACTGAAAAACTGGACAGTGAAGCAGTGAAAATTCAGCAGCAAAAATAGCAGCAAAAACAGCAGCAATGAGGCTGAAATCTGCAGCAGTTTTTAGCTGAAAACTGCAGCGACAACAGCAGCAAGTCTGCAGCCAAATGCCCCCCTTTTTGACCGAAAACTGCAGACTTTGAGACTTCAATTAGGAAAGTAATTCTGGGATATCCTTAGATTTTTCTGATCAAGAACAGCAAGGATATGATCACAATATCCCAAGGAAACTAGGAGACCAAAGAAATCAAACAAAAGATCAAGAAATTCAGATTTTGACAAAACAAGAATCTCAACGAGAGAATAAACCAAAACCCAAAATACTCCATGATTTCTCAATCTTTTCTCACGAAACTTTGAAGATATATTAGCAATACCGAGGAGACTAAATATCAAGTTTCATGCAAACTCACAAAAGGAAATCAAAAAGAAACAGTAAACCCTAGAAACTGGAAATGAAGAACAGGGAACCTCCAAAATGCCAAAACTGAAATCAAACAAGGTTTGCTCTTTGGAAATTCAATCAAATGATCTTGTAGCATCATCCCAACATAGAGCAACCCATTTTGGGGCTTCCCAACAAGAAACAACTTGAAAACGAGAATATCACAAATCTACCAAAAGAACCATCGAATGAGCAGACAAGAACATGAAGAACCTTTCGATTTTCATTTCCATAAGCATAGAGATTACATAAGAGTTCCCATACGTATGGATGTTAGCACAAGGAAAAGATTACATAGAACTCAATGCATCCTCTCCTCTCCAACTCAAGAACAAGAATGGAAGAACACAAGAACTCTAGAACTCTGTTCTCCTCACAACACTCACGAAGGCATGGAGGACAAGGGCCAGAACAGCCTCTGCTTACACATATGGGCTACTCTCAATTGGAATGCATGCTCTTCTTGCTGCACATCCCTCTCCTTTTAACACCAAGGGTACACCCTCAAGGAGAAATACAAGAAGTGTCATACTCCACCCACTCAAACCTCACATACACAAATGAGGTAATGGGTCAAACCAGATTTTTGGAGGAAATCGCCTCCACCTCCATTGCTTGAGTCAAATTACCATTTTGCCCTCAAGCACCTTCCTGAAACTTCCATAACCGGCACTTGGACTGTCTGGACCTCGACTCCTCCCTGAGTCTAGTCCCAGTCCATTCTATCGCACACAATCGCAACCGCGTCGAGTCACCGTCGTCTTCGACACCTCATGACCGTTCTGACCTCAGCGCCACCTGCGCCTAGTCCGGTCCACGTGTCTCACCACGACTCCGCCTCGCTGTCCTGCAGTCACACAGACAAGAAACACGTCAAATAGCACCGCTCGATACATGAAAGCGTAAACAGAGATCAAACACAGCCGAGTCATCGAATATGCAACCTTAACCCATACGACTAGGTTCGACCAAGTCCGACCGAGCCTGTTACGCCACGCAACGCCTGAGGTCCGAACCAACCGACTCAAACTCGACTTTTAGAATCGATGTCAATTACTCATCATACACAACGGGATGACCTCCACATGGTCTCTCAATCTCCCCCTTGATGAGTATATTGACAAACACCGAAAAAGCATAAAGAAGAGTTTGAAGAGTCCAACATGGTCCTTAAGAAAGAATTGAAACTCATGACCATGTCGACATAAGGAATCACTAGAGCAATTCAAGAAAGAGTAAATTGTTCTACAAGCTCTAGATTCCCAAAAGACTTTTTCTCCAATCTATTCTCCCCCTTTTGGCAATAAACGCATCAAGAATGCAAAAGAGAGAATAAGTCATGATGATGGATGAAATGGCTGAAGTTTGTTTATTCTAAGCATTTAGAGCCATGAGAATTATCCAAAATGATCATAATGTATTACACCAAGCCATAATTTGATAAAAGGCTAGCTAGATCATGACAAAATATATATAAGACAGCTAGAAGCAACTAGATGACAATATGAATTTTAGTGCATTTCATGAACATGTCAAGTCATCAATAAGTAAAGTCTAGCTAGGGATATCCAAGGATGATGCAAGCCATGTCAATCAAGCTAAGCGGAACCAAGAATCTAATATCGAGCCCAAATAGAGTGTTTATATACTCAAGAGTGAAACAATGGTTTAAGTACTTGATTCTTTTGATAACTCAAGCAAATTGAGCACAAATGACATTTTTCTTTTGAAGCTTATGGTTGTTTTCAACCAATATTTTTATCATGTGCTAGATCTCAAGCCATGTCATGCGACTACTCCAAGCAAGAAGCTTAAGAAGATAGTCTAGGTCATCCAAAACTCTCTCAAGTTCATGCCTAGTGCAATGGCAAGCCGTCTCGTGAGAGAGAATTGGTGAGATCAGTTTTTTCGCACAGAAGAGATCTTTTTGTCTCTATTTTTTTTAAAACAAGTTGTACTAACTCATGTTACATCAAGAGTTTAAGATGACTCAATCTAAGGCTCAAAAGAGATTCAACGCTCAACCTAGCCTATTTGACATGACATGAATCATAAAAGGATAGCTCAAGAGAGACTCATCTCAAATGCTAACATGACAAGTTTTACTTCACATTGAGCAAATTTAATTAACTCATCATGGCAAAAGCTAGTCTACACATATGAAGTCATGATAAATCTAGCAATTAAGCATAAATCATGTCAAGATGTAAATCATCATAAGCATGTCATAACCGGATAATAATCAAGGCTCAATGTATTTATATTACAATGCGAATGACATGCGAAAATCCACTCCCCTCAACATGTGATGCAACTTTAGTTCAAGTTGAGTTAAGTCAATATTACATTCCGAAGCTCCCAAAAGAACTCCCCCTGAACCAAAGCAATAAAAACGAGAAGCTGGCAAAAAAAAAAGTGCGGTCCTTAAAGCATAGATAAGATATAGAGGATACTATGGCTCGATCGACTCTCATCTACCCCATATGACTCCAAGACTAATAGTGACCGTAAAACACACACTAGAGAGCAAACACGCACTGCTCACCCGAAGGTGGCCCAACCCTCGCTAGAACCTAAAAGACGTGAGTGAGCTCAACCTAATGAGATAAGAAACAGCTATCCTGAAAGCATAAGATAAGAGTAAGGAGTCTAAGCAACTCGAGAAGAGACACACTCTAACCTATGCTAGAAGGACTAAACCCAATGCACCCGTAGATGCAATGCAGTGAAGAAGAGACGAAGCATAAATAATATGATAAAGCAATAAAGCCCAAAGCTCCCCCTCACAACAGTCCATAAGGACAGACCACCCCAAGCTCTCCCCGCAGAGCTGAAAACCTCGTGCTATCCAAAGGCTTGGTGAAAATATCAGCCAACTGGTGGTCACTCTCCACAAACTGAAGCACGATGTCACCCTTCTCTACATGGTCTCGAAGAAAGTGATATCTGATATCAATGTGCTTGGTCCGAGAGTGTCTGACCGGGTTCTTTGCAATGCTAATCGCAGACGTGTTATCGCAAAAGAGCGGAACACGGTCGATAGCTAACCCAAAGTCCCGCAGAGTCGAGACCATCCAAAGGACCTGGCTACAGCAACTGGCTGCAGCAACATACTCGGCCTCTGCGGTGGACTGTGCAACACCGGACTGCTTCCTCGAAGACCAAGAAACGAGAGAAGTGCCAATGAACTGGCAGGTGCCCGAAGTGCTCTTCCTATCTATCCTACAGCCGGCAAAGTCTGCATCCGAATAGGCTCTAAGGGATAGACAGGATGAGGAAGAGTACCAGATACCATAGTCAATAGTAGCTCGAAGGTACCGAAAGATGCGCTTCACCGCTTTGGCGGTGAGATACGCGAGGAGAAGCTCAAACCGAGCACATAGACACACGAAAAGTGTATGTCCGGTCTCGAGGCGTGAGGTACAAGAGAGCCAATCATACTTCAACTCTTTTGATCAAGCGGCTCATAGTCCTCATCGGGTCAAGTGTGGTCAGAAGCCATCGGAGTCGACACCGGCTTTCCATCACTCATGTCGAAACGTCTCAGGAGATCACGGGTGTACTTGCCTTGATGCAAGAAGGTACCTCCAGTCTCGCTTGATTTGGAAGCCAAGGAAGAAAGTCAACTCACCCATCATGCTCATCTCAAACTCGGTGCTCATGACATCCGAGAACTGTGAAACTAGAGCATGAGAAGAGCCGCCAAAGATAATGTCATCGACATAAATTTGGACGAGCAGAAAATCGATGCCTAGCCGGCGGATGAACAAGGTCTTGTCGACTTTACCCATTTCAAACCATGACTCAACAGATAGGACTTAAGCCTCTCATACCGTGCCACAGGGGCTGCTAAGTCCATACAAAGCTTTGGAAAGCTTGTAGACATGGTTTGGGTATTTAGGGTTTTCAAACCAGAGGTCATCTCACATAGACTTCTTCCTCAATGAAGCCATTGAGAAAGGCACTCTTGACGTCCATCCGGTAAAGCTTGAAACCTTTAGAAGCTGCAAAGGCAAGCGAAATTCTAATAGCCTCAAGACGAGCTACGAGGGCAAAGGTCTCCTCGAAATCCGACCCTCAACCCGGGAGTACCCCATGCACCAGCCTAGCCTTGTTTCAATGACTACCCCATCCTCACTTTGCTTGTTCTTGAACACCCATTTGGTTCCAATGATATTGTGATCTCGAGGGGGCTCAACAAGCGTCCAGACCTTGTTTCTCTCGAAACTCTCTAGCTCCTCATGCATGGCATTGACCCAAGACTCGTCAGATAAAGCATGACAAACGTCTTTGGGCTCAAAGGAAGCTACGAAGGCAGAGTGGAGACAGAAAAGTGACATGCTGCACTTGGAGCGTGTGACTCGCTCAAATAGGTCTCCAATCATCTCGCTCGAAGGGTGAGATTTTTGAATATGTCTTGGAGGTCTGGATGAGATGAAGAAGTGGCCTCTACCTCGTTACTCCGACGGGTAGGAACAGAGCCACTAGCTCCGAAGATAGCTGAAGGTAAGGGCGATCGCCTCGAGGTGCGGTGGAAGAAGGCACCTCAAGGGGTGGAGAAGGACCGGATCGGGTAGACAACCCTCATCTCCAACATCCTCATCATCCACAAAGATGGTCTCGGATCGCTCTAGTGAACTCGAGATATCGGGCCTAGTCCTGACCGCCTCATCGAAAATTACCTCACTGTGTTTCTACCATTTTACTAGACTCAGCCTGCACCCTATAGGCCTTGAAGAAGTCAAGTAGCCTAGAAAGAGTCCATCACAAGAACGTGACTCGAACTTATCCAGTTCCCGGACTTGAATAAAACACTTGCAACCAAACACACGAAAATGAGAAACACCGGGCTTTCGCCTCGTATCTCAACTCATAAGAAGTGCGGTGCAAATGTGCCCAAGAAAACTCGTTCAAACATGGCACGCGGTGGCTATAGCTTCAGCCCAAAACTTCCGCGGTGTAGAGTACTCATCAAGCATCGTCCTGGCCATCTCGACCAAGGTACGGTTCTTCCTCTCTACAACGCCATTCTGCTGAGGGACGTATGGAGAAGAGAACTGGTGCTCTACACCTGTCTCACCACAGAAACTCTCAAAGTAGGAATTCTTGAACTCCGTGCCATTATCACTACGGATCGCTCGTAAGGCACCTGGAAGCTCAACAGAAAGCCTACTGAAAAGACCTCGGAAATGTGTAAACGTCTCATCCTTCGAGGCTAAGAAAAACACCCAAGAATACCTCGAGAAGTCATCGACTACGACAAGAACATACCACTTCCCTCCTACTGACTGCACTCGAGCTGGTCCAACCGTGTCCATATGGAGCAGCTGTCCCGGTGCATCTGTCATAGTCACTGTGACCGGAGGGTGAGAAGCGGCAACCATCTTGCCGGTGCGGTATGGAGCGCAAACAAGATCTTTGACCATCTTGAGTTTCGGCACACACGAATGAGATCGTGGCCTTAACTCGAGTCAAATGGTCAAATTCAATATGACCAAGTCTCCTATGCCGTAAGGAAAGGTCGCGGGACTCAGAAGCAACCAAACACCGGAGAGGATCACCAGAAGACTCAATAAAATCAGCACGAAAGATCCTCCCATAACGAGAAATCCCGCAAACCAGACTACTCGAAGAATCAACAATTTTGCGGCGTTTTCTTAAAACTTACCTCGAAACCGTCATCGGTGGTCGAGAAACCAAAGCAAATTGTAATGCGCTTACTCACCAAGGCAACATCTTTTAAAACAAATGAGTCATTAACGCGACAGACCTTTGGCGATGATGCGTCCGACGAAGAGTCTCCAAAGGTGATAGTCTCATCACCGAAGCTCGGGCTAGGAAGAAAACCAACGTGAATCTCCGGTCATGTGTCGTGAACACCCGAGTCTACGAGCCAAACCTTTCCTTCCCCGCCCGGGAACCTGAGTCAACAAGAGAGCAAAGTCTCAGTACTGGGATAAATCAAGATAGATTTTGGAACCCAATACTGAGTCACACGTCGAGCGTAAGAAGTAGTCACACACGATGACCTCTAACTACCCTCGCCTCCGTCGCTCAAAGAAGCGTAAGGTCTATGTGCACTGAAGTCATGGTCGGGTCCGACTGCTACGGAGAGCGAGTTGGAGCACCGGCAAGACGCCGATCACGCCGGGTAGCTATCTCGATGGAACGAGATCTACCCTCGGGACGGCGAAGTCACGACCGTGAGGGAGCATGAGAACGAAAACGTAAAACTCGGAAGAACCAAGTCCTCGATGTCGCCCAAAGCTACCAACAAGAGCAAGCCTAGACCTCGTGTTGGTCTTAGGTGCACTCAAGGTCAGGGCGACCACGAATCGCGCCTAAGAGCTGCAACACGGTCTCTACGCGCGATCTTGGCGCGCTTGAAGCAATGGTCAAATAAATGCCCATCCTTCTGACAGAAGGTGCAATGATACCGCCTTCTGAGGGGCTGAAGTGGCATGAGATGGCTTCGCCCGAGAGGTCGGCTGCGGTGAAATCACCTTCTTCGTCAATCCCTTGGACAAAGCCCGCTGATTTAAATTGAACTCTCTTGTTCTTGGGCTTGACCTCAATCACACCTGCGGCTACGGGTCTGAGCACTACAGGTGGATGCTTCCTCACATCCTCACGAAATCATATCCTAGACCCCGCTTGAACTTGCAAATCTTTGATTGGTCTAGAATAAGATTGAGATCCTTCTTGCCTCCGACAAATCTCTCGAGAGTGTTCATAAGGTACTGACACTCCCGAAACAGAGAGGCACAAGAAGAGCAGGGAGAAGAAGAAGGAACAACAGGAGGAGAGGAAGAAGAACCAACAGAAGAAGAGCGAATAGCACGTGCGTATTTTTCCTTATGCACGCCACCTCAACCTTGAGGGCTTCACAGGACACACAGGGGGCAGCCCTAATCCTAGCCATTTGGTTCTCGTAACTCTTCCTAAACGTCTCTACCATGTCCTTATCCTTTTCCAACATTTCAAAGACGTAAAGCACAGGAAGGATGTGATTTTTCTAGAAGGTCCTTAGTTAGCTTCACACACTTTTCATCTAAGGCAATCAAATCATATTTTAGTTTATTACAACTTTTGCATGGTGAGCTAACGGGATCCTTAGAAGCATCTTGAGCCATTTTCTTATTATCATCAATAAATTCTTGAAACCGTTTGGAGACGATTCAAGTTCAAAGAAGAAGCTTGGGACAATTCACGCAAGAAGCAATAGGCTCAAGTAAGAAGGTTTGAAATTCGCAATTTTATGATCCGCCTGCTTTAGTTTCATATTCAAGTTATCACAATTTACACAAGACTCGGGCAGATCCGAAGTATGGCATAAGGTCCTCTATCATTAAAGTCCTTATCCTCATATGAGGTGGGAGCAATAGTCTCATCAGTAGTAAGTAGGGTAACAGCCATCCTACTCAATTCTAAATCAGCAAGCAGACTAACATTCTCCACCTTAATTGCATCAAGCTTAGAGGACAGACTATCATGTGAGGTCCTTAGCTTCTCCATATCACCGATCAAAGCACAGCATGTATCACGGTCATCACGGAGGGAGCGGATATAAGTGAAGTAAGCTCCGTGATAATCTCTACTTCCTTCTCCAACTCACTACATCTAGTCTTAGCTCTAGCATGAAAACCTCCTAACTTAAGAAAAGCTTCATTAAGTTGGTCATAAGAGGACATACCTCATCGAGTCGGAATAGAGATCATTGCCGCTCGGTTAGCCCTCAAGGGCCATGAAGCACATCCCGAGAAGTCGCCGCCCTTGGGGTCTTGGTCACCGGTCCCGTCGTCGTCGCTCCATCCCTCCACCTCGGTGAGGTCGTCGAAAGCAGCGAGAACGCGGTGGAAGAGCTTCTTGGCCTTCCCAAAGTCGCGGAACTTCTTCTTTCCCGGGGCCGATGCTGAGGGCTTCGAGTTGCGGTTCTTGTCGATGTAGTCGTTCTTACCCGAACCGCCGAAGTTACCTTTTCCCTTCCCAAGCTTGGGACAGTTTGCTCGGATGTGGTTGGGGCCACCACACTCGAAACAAATCACGGGTCCTCTTTTCCTTCCGTCCTCCTCCCTTTGTAAGCATGGGAGAATCTCCGCGAGGAGGGCTAGCTGCTCATCCGCAAGCTGCTCTATCTGATCATCGGTTATGTCACAGAGAGCAGCGAGGGAGAATCCGCAAGATGGCTCAGAAGAAGTGGATCCAGAAGCGGGATCGGTGACTAGTGCCATCGACTGAGACTTCGACCGACGAGAGACTATGTCAATCTCGTGAGTCTTGAGGCGCGAGTAAAGCGCATCAAGAGTCAAGGTCGAGAGGTCCGTGGTGTCCTTGATGGTAGTCACCTTCATCTCCCAAACCCTAAGATCGAGTGCAGAAAGAATTTGACGAGCGTTATCCGAGTCGGAGTATGTGAGACCGACGGCTCGGAGGTTGCTCAAAATCTTGTGAAAGCGAGAAAAGCACTCGTCAAGGGACTCACCAGCAAGCATCTCGAATTTACTGTATTCTCGCTTGAACTGGTCTTGTCGCACCGTCTTTATTTGGGTGGTGCCCTCATGGTAAGCATTGAGGGTCACCCAAATATCGAAGGCCGACGTCAGGTGAGAGATGCGATCAAATTCGCTTCTGCTCAATCCCTCAATGATGATGTTCCTCGCCTTTGCGTTTGCCTCAACATCAGCCATATTCCCGGCATTGATGTTCTCATCGGCGGGAACAACAAACTGGACCTTGACCTTTCGCCAGATGGCGTAGCCCTGAGCCTAGATGTAGGTCTCCATCCGGCTCTTCCAGAATGGAAAATCCATCCCATCAAAGATCGGGGGCTTGGTCGAGTACTTGTCCGTCGCCATGGCTCTTGAGACCGGTTAAAGATCTATCAAGAAGAGCTAATCGGCTCTGATACCAATTGTAGGACCGAAATGGCGACAGAGGGGGGGTGAATGTCGTTTTCTTTAAAACGCCCGAGAATTGCACCTCTTTCTTCTCCGATAGCTATGAAAGCTATGAAGACGTAAGAAATTTGCTTGATGGAAGCGAAAGTAATTTTGCCGATGACCAAAGTTACTACGAAGATGCAAGGTTTAGACGGGCTCAAATTTCACGAATAGACTTCACTAACCAACCAAGGAAACGGATTCTTCACTTCTGAAAACTGAAGCTGAAAAGGCCCAAAGGAGACTCTCTTTTCTGCTGAAAATGCTGATGTAAATACTCTAAATAGTGACTACTTTTGCTGCTGAAAACAGGAATCAAAAGAAGAGAAAAGACTGAGAGGTTTTGCTGATTTTTGTTGCCTGGAACTGCTGAAAAACTTAACTGAACCTTGCTGAAAATTGCTGCAGTCTGCTGCTAGTTTTGTGCTGAAAACAGCAGATTTATAGCTGAAAACTGACTGAAAATCTGCGTGTTTGGCTGAAAACTGCAGCTAATCGAGATCGAAACAGATCACAAAATGCTTGCTGCAAACTGAAAAACTGGACAGTGAAGCAGTGAAAATTCAGCAGCAAAAATAGCAGCAAAAACAGCAGCAATGAGGCTGAAATCTGCAGCAGTTTTTAGCTGAAAACTGCAGCGACAACAGCAGCAAGTCTGCAGCCAAATGCCCCCCTTTTTGACTGAAAACTGCAGACTTTTGAGACTTCAATTAGGAAAGTAATTCTGGGATATCCTTAGATTTTTCTGATCAAGAACAGCAAGGATATGATCACAATATCCCAAGGAAACTAGGAGACCAAAGAAATCAAACAAAAGATCAAGAAATTCAGATTTTGACAAAAACAGTAATCTCAACAGAGAATAAACCAAAACCCAAAATACTCCATGATTTCTCAATCTTTTCTCACGAAACTTTGAAGATATATTAGCAATACCTGTAGGAGACTAAATATCAAGTTTCATGCAAACTCACAAAAGGAAATCAAAAAGAAACAGTAAACCCTAGAAACTGAAATGAAGAACAGGAACCTCCAAATGCCAAAACTGAAATCAAACAAGGTTTGCTCTTTGGAAATTCAATCAAATGATCTTGTAGCATCATCCCAACATAGAGCAACCCATTTTGGGGCTTCCCAACAAGAAACAACTTGAAAACGAGAATATCACAAATCTACCAAAAGAACCATCGAATGAACAGAGACAAGAACATGAAGAACCTTTCAGATTTTCATTTCCATAAGCATAGAGATTACATAAGAGTTCCCATACGTATGGATGTTAGCACAAGGGAAAAGATTACATAGAACTCAATGCATCCTCTCCCTCTCCAACTCAAGAACAAGAATGGAAGAACACAAGAACTCTAGAACTCTGTTCTCCTCACAACACTCACGAAGGCATGGAGGACAAGGGCCGAACAGCCTCTGCTTACACATATGGGCTACTCTCAATTGGAATGCATGCTCTTCTTGCTGCACATCCTCTCCTTTTAACACCAAGGGTACACCCTCAAGGAGAAATACAAGAAGTGTCATACTCCACCCACTCAAACCTCACATACACAAATGAGGTAATGGGTCAAACCAGATTTTTGGAGGGAAATCTGCCTCCACCTCCATTGCTTGAGTCAAATTACCATTTTGCCCCTCAAGCACCTTCCCGGAAACTTCCCGCAACCGGCACTTGGACTGTCTGGACCTCGACTCCTCCCTGAGTCTAGTCCCAGTCCATTCTATCGCACACAATCGCAACCGTGTCGAGTCACCGTCGTCTTCGACACCTCATGACCGTTCTGACCTCAGCGCCACCTGCGCCTAGTCCGGTCCACGTGTCTCACCACGACTCCGCCTCGGTGTCCTGCAGTCACACAGACAAGAAACACGTCAAATAGCACCGCTCGATACATGAAAGCGTAAACAGAGATCAAACCTGTCGAGTCATCAGAATATGCAACCTTAACCCATACGACTAGGTTCGACCAAGTCCGACCGAGCCCGTTACGCCACGCAACGTCTAGGTCCGAACCAACCGACTCAAACTCGACTTTTCGTAAATCGATGTCAATTACTCATCATACACAACGGGATGACCTCCACATGGTCTCTCAAATTCATTATTTTGTAAGGAGATAATATGACATCAATCTTTCCTGGTGTTAACTTTACTTGGCTTGGAATTTATGCTGACAGGAAACATTTCTTTGGAGTGTTAACTGCTCTTTTAGTCTTGCCCACAATATGGTTGCAAGATCTTCGAGTGCTCTCGTACCTTTCAGGTCTCACCAATCTTACCCTAATTAATTTTCTCACGGTCATCATTAGTAATATTAACACAACTAATTGAATTAACAAGGTTTTATCTAAGTACTTACGCAGCGGGTGGTGTGATTGCAACTCTTCTGGTTTTCCTATCTGTTGCTTTAGTAGGCACTACTGATGGTGTTGGATTCCATTTGACTGGGAAAGCAATAAACTGGAGCGGTCTGCCCTTTGCTATTGGTATTTACAGCTTTTGCTACTCTGGGCACTCGGTATTTCCAAATATCTACCAATCAATGTCTGATCGCACAAAATTCACTAAGGCACTGTTTATATGGTATGTATGAACTTCATTCTGACGTGGGTTGCTTTGTTGCTTAATAATTAATTTTCTCAATGTTATGAATAATGGTATTGTGCAGTTTCGCAATTTGCACAGCAATATATGGCTCGGTTGCTATTATTGGCTATCTCATGTTTGGAGAGAAGATTCTATCACAAATAACATTGAATCTTCCAAAACATTCATTTGCCTCGAAAGTCGCATTGTGGACCACAGTAACATATATTTGTCTATCGACTTAATTTTTTATTTTGAAACTGCAACAATTTTTTCTTAGTATTTATCATTAAAATTTTCTTATGTTTCAGGTGATCAACCCTTTCACCAAGTATCCTTTGGAATTTTGATCATCAAACTTTGTAATGTTCAGGCTTCTAGGATTACACTATGATTTTCAATGTGTCTTAACTCTCCATAGGAATTGCTTTGTCCCTAATCACAACAGATTTGCCTTGTTAAACCCATTGGCTCGGAGTTTAGAAGAGTTGCCCTGAGGGATTTTTGAACGAAATAATGTTCTCTATTATACTAATGACTGGCCTTGTTGCATCAACTGTTTGCATTGCCTTCCTTCTGCCATTCTTTGGTACGCATGAACCTAATTTTTTGGAAAATGTGCATCTCTTTCTGCTTCTTTAGTCCTGAAAATTTTTGTTATGTATTCTTTCAGAAAGTAAAAAAAATTGTATGGTTCATCTTG
The DNA here is from genome assembly GCA_036346245.1 of Bonia amplexicaulis. Classification (NCBI taxonomy): domain Eukaryota; kingdom Viridiplantae; phylum Streptophyta; class Magnoliopsida; order Poales; family Poaceae; genus Bonia; species Bonia amplexicaulis. Next base: position 27,283 of record JAYGGG010000436.1, on the reverse strand, counting down.
TTAACATATAGAATGCTTTATTATGCCATGCTAGGTTTTGTTTTCTGCATAATTCAGACTTCACTGTCATTCAACTTAAAAGGGTTTCGATGTTACTTGTTGTAATACATTTGATTTGATACAACCTTGCAATAGCGTATGAATTGTGGTCTCCTATTACATGCAATTATTTGCCTCACATTATGAGTAATGTGGTACTGAGATTAGTACTTGAAACTGTTTCTAAATTTATTGCATTTTCAGGATTTTTCACTTGCGTGTTCTTGAAATGAGAAACTTTCATAGTACTAAGAGTGATGATGTGCACTGACCTGCGGAGATGAATAAATTTTGGTTACTAATGAGTCATTATTAATGAAGATTGCTTCTAGGTTCCCCAATACGGCTACAAAATTCTAAAGCACTAGGTTACCGTAGTTCCGCGCTGTTGGGCTCCTTAAATCCTCGTCTGCTTTGTAATCTGTTAAGGGAACATAGAAGTTTCGGGTAGTCTTGCGGTTTAAGCGTATTGCCTCGTGTTGCATATTCCGTGTCTCGTGATGGCTCGATTGGATCTCTTCTTAGTATACTTGTGGTATGTCATTTTTCTTCATTTAATAGCCTATATCTTTATCGAGTCGCACAATAAAAAACTGTCCACCTGTCACCTATCAGATCCTTAATCTGTGATAGCAATGTTTTCTATTCTACATTGTTGTATTCACATTTCGATGTTATACTCTTGTGTATGACCGATTAAGGGTGTCCATCTCGAAGAATGCTATCAGGAATGGGTTTACCACCTTGTTACCAAGCGGAAGGAGAAGAGCACCATATGGCGGAGGAGCACCACATCCTTGATTGAGGGGATTTTGTCCTGATTGGATCCGAAGAAATAGAGATGAAGTGGACGTGTGAAACATGGAAGATGAGAATGCTGGCTGCTAGGATTTGGAATGAGTGCAAAATGGCATGAAATTTGAACTTCTGTTACAATGCACAAGCTCTTGGCTATGTACGGTTTTGACCATATCATTTGATATTTCGTTGCAACGCACGGGCACCTTATTAGTAAGCATACGGAGCCTGGCCCGGAACTCCCCTACCATTGGAATTGCATCCATGGGCATTTATCTCCATTTAATGATTTTAGGTTATAATTCGATTTTAATGCACAAAAACTTTTTATTTATTCCTCCCTTATGCCATGCATGGGCTCTGTTAGCCAAGACTCGAGGTAGCGCATTTCTATAAACAATATCGATATATATTTGGATTTAATTCTATAGAAATTAGCTTCTAAATCAGACTGAGAAAGTCAAATTCTTTGTTTGCATTTCGTTCAGAATAGAGTTTTCTCTTTTTTCCATTTTGTCTTTTTTAAGGCGAACTGGACCAACTCGTAGCTCGTAGCAGAAAAATTGCTGATTCCATTCTTGCATAAGCAAGTCCACCAATAGTCATAGGTTTTTGATCCAAAACCTAGGTCGAAGAAGAAGACGAGACTGAATTCTGAACTAAGTTTGAGGATCCAAGAATGAATATACATATATCTATATCTACTACTACAGAAAAGGTCATCACAGACGGTTCAGAAACGTCATCACAGACGGTTTTGTGAACCGTCTGAATTTATGGGTCAATGATAATCGAAGGTTATCACAGACGGTACAAACCGTCTGTGATATTTCAACATCACAGACGGGTTGTCGCTACAAACCGCTGCGTGATGTTGAATATCACGAGCAGCTTGTAGCTACAAACCGTCTGTGATGTTCCTTTCTACCCTAAATCTAATTCTTTTTATTGGCTAGCCTCGAAATGCTAGCCATGCCCTCTGAAACAAGCAGATGAACAGGTATATGTATACATACAATTCAGATGAACAGGTATTACTAAATATATATACCGGCCACATGTATTATCTTCACTCACACGGCTCAATTCATATTATAAACACAACAGCTCTTATATAACCAATAATTTTGCAAATTAAGCATTTTCAATAACACTCACCAATTACTTAGATCTAAATTGTAATGCAATTAGAGAAAAACAAATTTGCTTACTAACCATATCTAGAGCTACCGGAAAAGTATGAATGAATCTTCAAAGCTCAATCTCTTTCTCTTCCCACCAAATTAATCGGCTCGAATCGCTTAGGCTCGCGTGAGCGAAAGAGTGCGCAGCAGGTGGCTACGATCCGGATCGAAATGAAGACGAGGCGGCTGAGGCGCATTAAATGCTTTGTGGCATTATCACCGACGGGTTTTATTGCAAACCGTCGGATAATTCACGACGGTTTTATATTAAAACCGTGCGTGAAAGTCGTTATCTCGAGACGGTTCGTAATAAACAACCGTCGTGATAACCGACTTTTCACGACGGTTGTTTATTCAAACCGTCTGCGATAACCGACTTTTCACGACGGTTGTTTATTCAAACCGTCTGCGACTTTGACAACACTGACGGTTGTTTATTAAAACCGTCTGCGATAACCAACTATGATAATGAAAAGTCGAACGTATCTCTTTTGTTTCGTAACGTATCTCCTTCATTATCTGAGCGTCTCTTTGGTATACGAACCGTCATCTTTGAAGGTTAAATATGCGCGCGGTCTTCTACATACGTACACTCTCATCTCGTGCTAGTTGTTCTTGTGATCACGCACATCTCCTACGTCATCGTTCTTACTAGCTAGCTACCAATTAATATGGATTCTAGTATTCTCACGCTCATCTCCTTCCTCTCATTTATCCATACCGAGTTGTTCGCCGTAATCGACACAGCGCCAATAATCCACGTCTAGAGCAGCTCCTCCGCCACGCCCGCTCTCCTCCTCGACTCGCTTCCATCCGTCACCGGACCTCATCATCCGCCGTCGGAGGTGTTTTCTTCTGCTCGAAAAGGAAACCGCTAACCTCGTTCTTCTCTACAATGTGCACAAAGCGGAGGAAGCATTTGTGGTAATGGAGAGATTGATGGATAGCATTGCCGCCAAGCGAAGCGATGATTCGAGGAATCTTATCATGCTATCCTCTACGAGCTTATGACGATGCTACGATCATTTGCCAATCTTTGGAGGAGGAAGTGCCGAGGACAAGGACAATCTTAACGGCGTTCGAGAACTCATCGGGCGCCCTCCATGTCCCAAAGTCGAAGAAGAAGCGTCTGAAGCCGTAAGATTAGAATCGGCAATCTCTTTATCTCTCGACATTTGTAATAAATTTGCATAGATTTGAAATTAATAAATTTGCCTTTTATTTTGTGATCCCATGTCTCTGCATTTAATTTGATTGGTTGTTACTATGACAGACGGTTTGTAATAAAAACCGTCGTGATAATTCCAGATTATCACGCACGGTTTTAATACTGCACTGTCAGTGATACTAGTATCACGACGGTTCATCGGTAACAACCGCCTGTGATACTCATCTTCTCCGACGCCGCCTACGAGCGGTGTCCAAATTTTTGTTACATGCCCTTTGAAAACAAGCAATTGCACACGGAAACACAACAACACACATTCAGATCTATTACAGGATAACAAGCTAACGAACCCTTCATGACACGGCGGTGCCGCGAAAAGACACACTTACAACACTTACGGCCGGCAAGAGTGTGTTGTCCGCCGACCGCCGTGTCGCGACGGAGGCGCTTAGCTCACGGCGGAGGGAGAAGCTAATTTTTTGTTACAGATATAACAAGCTAACGAACCCTTCATGGCACGGCGGTAAGGTGAACAAGACACACTTACGACACTTACGGCAAGAGTGTGTTGTCCACCTCCCGCCGTCACGACGAGGCGCTAGCTCACAGCGGAGGGGATCGAGATGCTAGTGGATGAACTCACCCGTGACTAGTACCGGTGGAAATATAGATGGGGAGTTATTAATAAGGGCCGAGTAGTGGGAGGAATGGTGCCTGTCATTCGATGTGGAGAGAATGGACGGATGAGATCGAAATCCAGGGTATACACCAATTATTGGTTATCAATCGATTACCACAGACGGTTATTAAAATTAACCGTCTGTGTTGTCGATTATCACAGACGGTTCGTTTAAGAACCGTCGTGAATTTCCTGACGGTTCTTAAAACAAACCGTCTCATTGTCTCGCTTATCACGCATTTGTTCGCTTTTACTGAACCGCTCGCGTGAAATTCTGAACGACGGTTCTTAAAGCGAATCGTCAGGTTGTCTAGATTTTCACGCAGCGGTTTCTATTATAAACCGTCGTGAAAATATCACAGACGGTTTTCGTATGAACCGTCTGTGATGTAGCCGTCCAGTTTAGCCTCTTTTGTAGTAGTGATCATTATTTAAATGGGAGTTTCAAAGTGGTCCCATCCGACAGGGCTTGAATAATGATTTCCCAAACCCAGGCATATTCGGTTCCCATACCTTCAACTATCTCTGCTGATCTTTTTTTTTAATCAACAACTAGTACCCCGCCGATTTCAGAAATCAAATATAAATAAGCCCTCTTATTAAGGAAAAAATGATAGCCTTCTGAGCCATTCTCATTTCAAAAGCAAAAGATCACCATCGCAGAGACATCCTTACACACTATGCGGTTGGTTTAAGTGCATCTCTCTCCATAGAGGACGCACAACCATAATCAATTTCTCTCTTTTTTTTCAGCATGGATGCCACCCTGGGAAGTTTTTTAATAAGATTTGATAGACGTTCCTAGGGCTTCCAAATACACTAGCCAATATGAGACGTAAACATATCAGTCAGCCAGGTCTAAAATCCACTTTTCAGTCTTATTTCTTTTTTTGAGTCCAAAAAAAATTTAGCAATTATGGAATCCCATCTTAAAGGCCAGCCCTATATTTTATTAAGAAAAATTTAATAGAAATTTCATGAGATGGGAATTTGTATCAGAGAAAGAAAGAAATGGCTTCTCTGTTCGAGAATTTTTGGCTATGAGGCTCTTTGAAGATCCAGGTAGACAAAGGATTCGTCACGGGGAGGCAGGCAAGGGGAAAAAGGTTGTTCTTTTGGTACCTGTCAATCATTTTCAATCCCGCTTTCATTGACCTTGAAGTCTGAGAGAGGGCCTTTTCTTTCTATTAAAAGATCACAAATCAGAGGGGTGATCAGTCTCTTTCAATCATTCATCTTCTTATGAGTAGCCGCTGCAGGGGGTCCTCAGTCTTCATCCCCCACTTACATTGGTCCAACAGTCAGTCTAGCTCTTGCTCTTATCCACTCCTTATCCTTTCAGGGCAAGGTCGGAGTAGTAGGCAAATACAATTTCTTTTGTTGCATACGGATCCACTTGTAAGACTGAAGAAATTGAAGCTAAATGACAATCTGAACCTACTTGCTTTCAGGATCTTTAAGAAATTGTGGACTTTTGCACCTTTCTGACTAGGTTGAGTTATCTTTTAGTTCTCTCCCCTCGACAAAGTGGATAGGAAAATCTTGCTTCCATTCCACTAGCCAAGAATAAAGAGAGTGACTTTCTCTTTTTAACCCTTAAGCTGACTTGAAAAAAACAAAGGTACAGCCCTCAGAGATATAGGGACCGACTTTCTTGATAAACGACTCGATGCATTTTCTCTTCCTTGCAGCTGAGATTGACACTTCCAAAAAAACAAAGGAAATCCATTATGCAAATAGTGCTTAAAAGGAGACTGGGATCATCCTATGGTTACCGGATGATGGGAGTAACTAAGCAGAAATTTGGAAACGATCACGAAATGTCTATAAATGAATTTTCTCATTATTCGTTATTTCCGGGTCTTTTCGTTGCATTCACTTACAACAAGAAACAACCACCATCGTTTGCTGCAGCACCTGCATTTTGGTGCATTCTTCTTCCTTTCCTTGGTCTTTCGTTCGATCATATTCCAAATAGCTTATTTAATTGCAACATATTAACCGCTGATGCACCTTTTTTTTTTTTATCAAATTTCAGGGATATGGTCTAATCATGAGGGTAGTATTTTATCATGGTGTTGGATCCCAAGTTTTTATGGATTCCTTTTTTGTTACCGGGTCGACCCCAAAGCCATAATCTCTCAAAACGAAAAAGAGAGAGCTTCGTCTATCGATGAACAGCAGATTGACGGAGCTCTTGGCATTGCTTTGTTTTTCTCTCCTTTCCTATCAACAAGTTCCGATCCTTTTGTTCGAAATTTCTTCGTTCGTACCGAACCGCTTGTAGAATGAAATCTTGTTTCACAAGATCCTATATCAGCTATACATCCTCCTGGCATTTATACCGGAGACGTCGCCAGTGCTATGGGCTTTGGGTTATGTAGATAAAAAATTATGAATGGGATTGTGGCACTCCACTCGCCGCCAATGCGGAAGGATGCCGCCGAAAAGAATGGAACGTTGCTTCGCTTTGCTGGCTGCGTCGGATCCCATATAAGAAGCTCGCTCTTTACCCAATCATTCAAACATGTTGTGGGTGGCGCTACCGCTCTATTGTTGCGTAGCAATAGAAGCTCGCTCATGCTTTGCTCGTGCGCTTTTTCGCCTTCTCTTCACTCCGGACAGGAGCGCTAATGGACACAGGGAGGGAGCAGGCAAAGCGTGTCGTTCGTAATGGAAAGAAAGACACCACTACTTTGCCTCTTTGTTAGACCTCCCACGAACACAATGGTCTCGACCGGGACCAGAACCAATTCAATTTGGATCTTGACATGTCGGTTGTTTTAACCGTAGGCATCTCGCCAGGAAGTTGGTGGGCTCATCATGAATTAGGTCGAGGTGGCTGGTGGTTTCGGGATCCCGTAGAAAATGTGTCTTTTATGCCTCGGGTATTAGCCACAGTTTGTATTCATTCAGTGATTCTACCCCTTCTTCATTCTTGGACCTCGCTTCTGAATATTTTGACTCTTCCATGCTGTGTCTAAGGAACCTTTTGAGAGACCATATAAAGGTGATCCTATATTTGTGATGAGTAATTGACCCTTGGTTTAGAGAGATTAAGTTTGGTTTTTGAGGTTTGAGCTCTATCTATAAGGTCTTAAGCCTTTTGCGACTTGGTCAGCAGTTGCTCTTACAATCACGTGGTCGGCAGTAGCATTTACAACCATGATTGTCGGCAACGTCGTGGTCGGCAGTCGATTTTACGACCACGTTGGTCACAGTCGATTTTATGACCACATTGTCGTAGTCGATTTTATGACCACATTGTCGTAGTCGATTTTACGACCACGTTGTCGCAGTCATTTTTACGACTTGGTGGTCAGCAGTCGGTTTTACGACATGGTGGTCGGTAGACGGTTTTATGACTTGGTGGTCAGCAGTCTGTTTTACAACTTGGTGGTCGATAGTGGTAGCTCGGACTGGTCGTGGTCGATAGTCGTAAGTCTGACTGACCGTGGTCAATAGTTGTATATCTGTCTGGTCGATAGGGTTTAGTTCAAATGACCTGAAAAGAGCAAACAATTTCTCAGCAATTTCTGTTTTTCGGCAGTATGCAGTAATCTCAGTTTTTCAATTTTCTCAGCATTTGGTCTCTGCTGTTTCTATCTTTAGCTGCAGTACTCTGCTTCTCTGCTTTACTGATGTATTTACTATGCCGAAAATAATACAGGTAGCAGCCATCTGCTGCTTTCTTCGGCTCTCAGTTTTCAGCAGTTGGTACAGTGTTCTGTTTTCAGTCTAAGTCTTCTGTAGTCTTTGCTTTCAGCTGTTTTTCTTTTTGCTGAAACCATTTGGGTCACAACAGCTAAGTGGGATACTTTTCGTCGGTCTGGACTTTGCTAGCTGCTCTAATTTCTTCTCCTCTTTCTCTATGTTTTCGGCTGCAGAAAACCACATTTTGTTGCAGGGTCTTAATCGGGTGCACCTTGGACTGCAGTTTGAGTGTAGAATGCAAATCTCCTTTTTGTTCCCTAAACCGTGTGCAGCATCCAGTCCTAGAAATTTCTGCAGTGTGGTGTTTTCGGTTTAGTCCCTGCAGGCCATCTCCATTTCAGCTGAACTCAGTTTTGTTTAGTCTCTTCTTTGTATTTTCACCAACCTGCAGAATTTTATTATTGTTTTTGCTTGGCAGCATTTCCTGTTTTCAGTCTGCTCTCGGCTGCTCCTTTCTCTTTCGGTTCTTTCTTTTCTCTGTGCTGCTGTCTCTACTTGCCGTCTTTGAGCCTTTCGGCAGTGGGACTGTTTGTAGTTTGGTTTTCGGTCAGAACTTCTGTTTACTGCTCTGATCAACTTCTTTGGCCGAATTGATTTCTTTTTGCATTGTCATATTTGTAAGGCCAGACTGCTATTTAGGATAAAGTTCCAATCAATCTTCAGGAGAAGAGCAGCAATTGGCCAATCATTTTCTTTGGTTTAAGGTTGTGTCCAGTATTTCTTGCCGACATTAACTAGACAGTGCAGCCATCATTTTGTCATCTTCTGCCGAGTCAAAATTTACGTTTTAATCTCCTTCTTCCTGAGGTTGGTCATCTATTTGTATTGAACTCCTGTTCTTGTTTTTCCTGTGAAGCACAGCCTTCGGTCCTTCTTGCTTCATAGCTTTTATAGCTATTGGAGAAGAAGATGTGAATACTAGGGGCGATTTTAAAAGGCACCATTCACCCCCCTCTGTTGCCATTTCCGATCCTACAATTGGTATCAGAGCCGGTTAGCTCTTCCTCGTAGATCTTAACCGGTCTCTTGAGCATGGCAACTAGTAGGTAATCTTGTGAGCTTTCCTTTGTATCATGTTGGGGGTGTTTTTGCCAATGATGTCCTTTGTGACAAGAGGCTTATTTTCGATGAGAGCGTGGTTTTATTTGCAAAAACAACAAGTGTGAGCTTTGGGGTACATTCTGTCCCGATTGGTTGCTCAAGTGCCAGGATCGAGAAAGTCTTGGAGAACACATGGATGATGATAAGAAGGACGTACGACGACTCATCATGAGCAAGGTAAAATCTCAATGTGACCTTGGCCCTGTCCAAGATGAAGATACTTCCTCTTAGAGACAATGTGAGATGCCTAGTGTTAAAATTGCTAGATTGACCATGCTAGGCTAGAATCTCACTTATGTTGTATAAGTTGTGAGTCTTTTCTTGTAGACCGTGAAAATTTAATTTCTCTTCTTGCATGCAAAAAAAAATTGAAAATGAGAAATTAAAATTGACTCACTGCATATATGTAGAGAAGCTTGAGTTTGCTAGGGCTGAGATTAGAAGGCTATATTTTTCTGTTCTAGCTTCTCTTATTTTATGTTTGTACTAGTCATTTTGCTCTTGTTAATCCAATTTGTCTTCATTTCCTTCCTAGTTTATATTGTGATTCTGTAAGGGATGATATAAATGCTTTGAGGAGAGAGCACGATGATATGAGTGCTGCATCTTGCGACCTAGTCTCCTCTGTTCTTTTGGATTAGGAGCCGTTTGTAGTGAGGATAAATCTTTCTGTTCCATATTCTTTGCTCCTACTTTGGCTAGTACATTTCTTGTTGGCTCTTCTTGTGAGGTCCAAGGGACTTCTCTTTGAGCAAGAATGGTGCATTGTCCTTTTGGATCTTGTCTCGTAGAAAACGCTTGCACCATTGCTCATTTTTGTGAGAAGGATGGACCTCATTGGCTCATTGGCATCGTGGACTTGTTTCGTGTGTTTTATTGTTTTTGTCCACGTGCTGTCTCGAGGAGAAATTTCCACCGTTTCTCAAATGATGGACCTCGTTCGCCCAAACGAGATGCGCATCTACGGCAAGGAGAAGTTGTGAGTTTCTTTGGTACTTTTGTTGGTTCTCTTCTTGGTGCTTTCAAGTTAGGTATTCACCGCTTCTTCGGAGTTCTGACTCGTTTCACTTGTCGAGTTGTCCACTTGCGGTGTGCCTCCAGGATCGATTTTCTTGCATGAACCATCCATTGTATCATGTTAACTTGCATACTTCTAGTGTGAATTTGTCAAGTCTTGGGTTCCCAAGTACATGCTTACTAATCCTTCGGAATCCAAGACTCGGGCACATTGTTCTTGTAGGTATCCATACGCCGGTTGGAGAACATGTGATTGATTGAGTTTTAGTCTTTTCCTTGATCACGTGATTAGAACGTTTGCTGGTTCTCCACTACATGGCTTCCATGAGGCATACTCTTTCACATTCGCGTCTCCACCTACTTTGTGAGCTATTCTATACCCTCATGCTTTTATATTCATGATGATCATAATTAGCATGTTGTGCGTGTTCTTGTGCTCACTTGTACCATATTGGCATGTTTTACTCTTGATACCTTCCTATCATGCCTTTATGTGTATGTTGCTTAAGTATCCTTGTACCTGGTTATAAATGTTAGTTAATTGGATGCTTAAGCTTTGACCTGACTTCACGAGTTGAGTAGAATGTGCATATTAGAAGTCAAGTATCGTCATGACCTTGTGCTTTGTAATATCTATCATGGTTTAATGTTCACATCTTGCTCCTTTTGTCTATTCACCATTATTTATACATGTTAGCATACTCTTCCATGATTTTTATTTGACATGATGTATGCCCACATGATGGATGCTTGTATATGGACAGTATGAGTTTAATTATATTTTGGATAGTTTTCTATGTCATGATGCTGTGTTTATTCATGCCTTCTTATCTTTCCTTGTATACATACTTATATCCATGCGAGCATATGCTTTTGTGACTTTTCTTTGTCACCTGCTATGTGTATGGTTGTGATCCATTGAGAAACATGTATACCTTGATCTTATTCGTTTGTGGCATGAAATAAACTGTATGACATCTTGGTAGCATTAGTCTGTGCTTATGCTTAGATATCATGAGTTCTGTGGTTAGGTCACAAGCTTTTTCTAGTATTGGGTGGCACTAGGCTTTGTGTTCTAGATGCTTTTGATGAGGGCTATATTAAGCTTGTGTGGGTATGTGTTCTCATGTGTTCTTCGACATATATTAGTACTTGTGTTGCTACTATTGTTGTCATCTGTCATAGTACTGGTTCCATGTTGTATATCATTTACCCCAGACTAGGACACCATCGTCCCAAAGTTTGAAATGTAGGTTGTGCATGTGAGGGGAGACTGCACGACCACTCACGACGTGGTACCCCAGTTCGACTACGACCACGTCCTGGACTCATATTCGATCTCGGCCAAGGCAACACTCATACTCGATCAGGTATGCGATCACGACTCTCCACCGAGCGACCGTGAGAGAGGTTTGCTCCATTGCGATCTTCAGTACTTTACTTCCCATCACTTAGCTTAGCATTGGTTATTTATTCTAGTGGTAGGAAGGGTCCGATTGGATAGATGAGAGCCATCTCTAGGTGATATTGTCTCAGTCACACCTCTCATCCAAATGGTTCTCTAGAATTATTTACTACCTAGTCCGGGCTTTGGTTCTCTAGGTTTCTCTTCCGCCACGTTGAACTTTCTTCTAGGCCACCAAAGTCTTGTGAGTTGACATAGTGTGCCTTTGTCTCGTGGTATGAGGTTATAGGCTAGAGACCATTAGGATAGAGTGTGTTTGAGAATCACCTCTTTGAGTTATAACCTTCCCTTTCTGGATTTTGTGCCAAACTTCCTAGTTCTTCTCAATTTGCCTTCTCTAAGGGGAGTTGGAGTCTTTCTGTCTGTTCGGGCGTATAGGGTCTGGATCTACGAGTCTATCAAAATGGTATAAACCTGTGAGGTGACATTCGATGAGTCAGTCCGGGGACTAGGCCTGATATCTCAGGTTCTTTGGAGCAGTTAGAGACTATCTTTGTGGATGATGAGGAGGATGACGAGCCAGTTGATCAGAAGGAGTATCGCAGCATGATTAGCTCCCACTTGTGTCTCACTGCCTCGAGACTGGACATACACTTCTCCGTGTGTCTTTGTGCCCGATTTCAGGCTTCTCCTCGCGTATCTCACCGCCAGGCGGTGAAGCGCATCCTTCGGTACCTTCGAGCTACCATTGACTATGGTATCCGTACTCTTCCTCTTCGTGTCTTTCCTTGAGAGCCTACCGGATGCGCACTTTGTTTGGTCAGGATAGATAGGAAGAGCACTTGCACCGCCAATTCATTGGCACTTCTCTCGCTTTCGGTCTTCAAGGAAGTAGTCCGGTGTTGCACACCCACCGTAGAGGCCGAGTACGCTGTCGCAGCCGCTTCTCAGTAGCTGTGTGCTGGATGGTCTCGACCCTGCGAGACTTTGGGTTAATTATCAACAGTGTTCCACTCCTGTGTGATAACACTTCTGCGATTAACATTGCTAAGAACCCAGTGCAGCATTCTCGGACCAAGCATATTGATATTCGCTATCACTTCCTCAGAGACCATGTAGAGAAGGGTGACATCGTGCTCAAGTTTGTGGAGAGTGACCACCAGTTGGCTGACATTTTCACCAAGCCTTTGGATAGCTCTAGGTTTTCACTCACGGGAGAGCTTGGGGTGGTTTGTCCTTATGGACTGTTGTGAGGGGGAGCTTGTGCTTTACTGCTTTACATTATTAATTATGCTCTTACTCCTTTCTGCTTGCTTAGCATATGGGTGCATTGGGTTAGTCCTCCTACCATAGATTAGAGTATTTCTCACGTCTAGATGCTTAGATTTCTCACTCTTATCTTGTGCTTTCAGGATGCTGCATATTAGTTGTTTCTTATCTCACTAGGTTGAGCTCACTCACTTCTTGTAGGCTCTAGCGAGGGTTGGGCCACCCTGCAGACAGAGTACGTGTTTGCTCTCTAGTGTGTGTTTTCTCGTCAGCTGATAGTCCTGGAGTCATATGGGGTAGATGAGAGTTAGTCTGTGCTATATTATCCTCTATATCTTGTCTATGCTTTAAGGACTGCCCCGTTGGATTTTCTTTGCCAGCTTCTTTTATTTATTGCTTTGGTTCAGGGTGAGTTCATTTGGGAGCTTCTGGAGCTTAATATTGACATAACTCAACTTGAACTAAAAGCTGCATCACATGTTGAGGGGGAGCTGGATTTTCTGCATGTCATTCTGCATTGTCATATAACTACATTGAGCCTTGATTATTATCCTGTTATGACATGCTTAAAATGCTTTACACCTTGCCATGACTTGTGCTTATTTGCTATATTTATCATGATTTCATATGTGTAAACTAGCTTGTGCCATGATAAGTTAATTAAACTTGCTCAATTTGAACTGAAACTTGTCATGTTAGCACTCGAGATTAGTCTTTCTTGAGCTATCCTTTTATGATCCATGCCATGTCAAATAGGCTGAGTTGAGCGTTGAATCTCTATTGAGCCTTAGATTGAGTCGTTTAGTCTCTTGATGATGCATAAGTTAGTACAATCTGTTAAAAGCAAAAGATCTCATTGCGGAAAACCGATCTCACCAATTCTTTCTCATGAGACGGCTTGCCATTGCATTTGGCATGAACTCAGGGGGAATTTTGGATGACCAAGATCATTTCCTTAAGCTTCTCGCTTGGAATGATCGCATAAGGCTTGAGATCTAGCACAAGACTTAACAAAAATCTGGTTGAAAACGACCATAAGTTTCATAAGAAAATATATCATTTGTGCTCGATTTGCTTAAGTTACAAAAGAACCAAGTACTTGAACCAATGTTTCCTTCTTGAGCATATAACACTCTATTTGGACTCAACTGTAGCTTCTTGGTTCCGCTTAGCTTATTGACATGGCCTGCATCATCCTTGGATATCTCTAGCTAGACATTGCTCATTGATGACTTAATTTGTTCACAAAATGCACTATATTTCAGATTGTCATCTCTTTGGTCTAGCTGGCATATACATATCTTGTCATGATATAGATAGCCTTTAATTGAGTTATGGTTTGATGTAATCCTTAATGGTCATTTTGGATAATTCTCATGGCTCTAAATGCATAGAATAAACAAACTTCAGTCATTTTATCCAAAATGTGTTATATTCTCTCTTTTGCATCCTTGATGTGTTCATTGCCAAAAGAGGGAGAATATTGGAGAAAAAGTCTTTTGGGAGATCTTTCTAGAGCTTTGGAGAACAATTTGCTCTTTCTTGAATTGCTCTAGCGATTCCTTCTGTCGACATGGTCATTTGCTTCATTCTCTTCTTTGGACCATGTTGGATTCTTCAAACTCAACTTCATGCTTTTTCTGGGTTTGTCAATATACTTATCAAGGGGGAGATTGAGAGACCATGTGGTGGTCATCCCGTGTGTATGATGAGCAATTGACATCGGTTTAGGAAAGTCGAGTTTGAGTTGGTTGGTTTGGACCATGTCGTTGCGGGGTGCAACGGGCTCGGTCGGACTTGGTCAAACCTGGTCAATAGGATTAGGATGAATATTCTGATGTTTCGACAGGTTTGGACTTTATTATGCTTATCAGATCGAGCGGTGCTATGTGACGGTTTGCTTGTCCGTGGTCAGCAGGACTTGAGCTAGGTCATGGTGAGGCGTGGGAGGACCGGACTAGACACGGAGGTGTTGAGGTCCGGACGGTCGGAGACGCCAAAGATGATCGAGGCTGCTGAGGTGGTTGCGAGTCGGAAGACGAGGAACCGAAGCTGGAGCTACCGGAGGTGGACACGACGGGCAGCTACGAGGTGGATCGGGACTAGGCTCAGGGAGGAGTCGGAGGTCCAGACCGTCAGATACCAGTTGCGGTCGTGTGCGACGGAACAGATCGGGACTAGACTCAAGAGGAGTTGGAGGTCCAGTTGGTCGGAGTCAGGTGCGGTCATGCTTGGACGACAAGGAGCGCGAAAGCTTCCCGGAAGGTGCAAGAGGGGCGAAATGGTCATTTCGCGAGGCTGCACAAGTGGGAGCGGGCTCCGTTCAGGTTTAGCTTCCAGAACGGGTTGGAGACCCGTTAGCCAAGGGCTATAAATAGGTGTGAGGGGCTGCATACCCCCTCATGGCTTTGGGAGAGAGTTAGGGTTTGCTAGAGTCAAAAGAAACTTTGTGAGTTTATTTTGGCTTTAGGCTTTAGTAGTTGAGAGTTGTTGAGGAGTAGGTGAGTGTAGCAGCAGAGGCTGTTCTGTTGGAAGCTCCAGTATGTCTCCTACGTGAGTCTGGGCGTGTGTGTGTTCATGAGTTTTACTCTTCCAATGTGTGTTCTTCTCAGCTTGGGAGAAGGGGTTGAGATGATTGTAGTAAACTCTTCTATATAATCACTCGTGTCTCTGAATCAACTTGAAATGTCTTTTTGAGATGATCTGCTTTATGATTGAACTCTGGTCTTTTTTGTGTTCTCTGTTCTTCTTTGCCTTTCTGATTTGGAGATGAATCTCTGAGCAAGGAATTGCAAAATGGATTGCTTTGAACTGGGAATAATGTCAAGGCAACTTGGCTAGCAAATTCCCGAAAGCATTCATTTTATCTCTGCAGTTTCCCTCCCGAGAAATGGGTTTGAGCAATTCCTCTGTTTGCAAGAAATTTAGGGTTTGGAGGCAGGGTTTCTCTGCGTGTTTGAGTTCTCAGCAAAAAGGTGGATTTAAATTTATGCTTTTAAGTTGAGATGTCATTCCCTGTGGAGATGTGAAGTCTCATGAACAAAAGATTACAAAATCTCAAGAAATTTGATTTCTTCTCTTCTTGCTGTCAGTTTTAAGCAATTTCAGGATTTTCTTTTGTGTTTGAGTTTTTGACTGCTCTCTCATCTCTCCGAATTCACTGGGTTATTGAGTTTAGGGTTCAGTTCAAATGACCTGAAAAGAGCAAACAATTTCTCAGCAATTTCTGTTTTTCGGCAGTACGCAGTAATCTCAGTTTTTAAGTTTTCTCAGCATTCGGTCTCTGCTGTTTCTATCTTTAGCTGCAGTACTCTGCTTCTCTGCTTTACTGCTGTATTTACTATGCCGAAAATAATACAGGTTGCAGCCATCTGCTGCTTTCTTCGGCTCTCAGTTTTCAGCAGTTGGTACAGTGTTCTGTTTTCAGTCTAAGTCTTCTGTAGTCTTTGCTTTCAGCTGTTTTTCTTTTTGCTGAAATCGTTTGGGTCACAGCAGCTAAGTGGGATACTTTTCGTCGGTCTGGACTTTGCTAGCTGCTCTAATTTCTTCTCCTCTTTCTCTATGTCTTCGGCTGCAGAAAACCACATTTCGTTGCAGGGTCTTAATCGGGTGCACCTTGGACTGCAGTTTGAGTGCAGAATATAAATCTCCTTTTTGTTCCCTAAACCGTGTGCAGCATCCAGTCCTAGAAATTTCTGCAGTGTGGTGTTTTCGGTTTAGTCCCTGCAGGCCATCTCCATTTCAGCTGAACTCAGTTTTGTTTAGTCTCTTCTTTGTATTTTCACCAACCTGCAGAATTTTATTATGGTTTTTGCTTGGCAGCATTTCCTGTTTTCGGTCTGCTCTCGGCTTCTCCTTTCTCTTTCGATTCTTTCTTTTCTCTGTGCTGCTGTCTCTACTTGCAGTCTTTGAGCCTTTCGGCAGTGGGACTGTTTGTAGTTTGGTCTTCGGTCAGAACTTCTGTTTACTGCTCTGATCAACTTCTTTGGCCGAATTGATTTCTTTTTGCATTGTCATATTTGTAAGGCCAGACTGCTATTTAGGATAAAGTTCCAATCAATCTTCAGGAGAAGAGCAGCAATTGGCCAATCATTTTCTTTGGTTTAAGGTTGTGTCCAGTATTTCTTGCCGACATTAACTAGACAGTGCAACCATCATTTTGTCATCTTCTGCCGAGTCAAAATTTACGTTTTAATCTCCTTCTTCCTGAGGTTGGTCATCTATTTGTATTGAACTCATGTTCTTGTTTTTCCTGTGAAGCACAGCCTTCGGTCCTTCTTGCTTCATAGCTTTTATAGTTATTGGAAAAGAAGATGTGAATACTAGGGGCGATTTTAAAAGGCACCATTCACCCCCCTCTGTTGCCATTTCCGATCCTACAAAGATCAATTTATAAGGTGGAGTCATCACCATTCCTTGAATATGGATAGAGATGGTATGTGGAGGGTTTTGTCTAGTCACACACCAGCGCATGCGCTGCGATATCGCCAGATTTTCGCGTGACGCGCAACTGTGACGTGGCACACCACTTGACAGATCAAGGCTATCTCTATTTTTTTGCTGAACTCTGCACCATTCTCTCTGTGTTTGAATAAGATTCAAACGTTTGAATTTGAGGCTTTATTGGGGTTTGATGACAGACAGTTACCAGTGGATAAATGACTGGTTGAATGTGTTAGTTACCAGTGGATAAATGGTTGTTTTAATCATATCAGTTATCAGTCTGTCTATTTATATGCCTGGAGACGTCTAGAGTATGTGTGAGAATCTCACTGCCTCCATTTCCTTCTTCTCTGCGATTTTGTGCTCGAGTGCTGTGCTGTCTGAACGTCGTCGACCTTTCTTCCCGACGTGCACTTGGAAGGAGGGAGAGCGGCTATCTCCGAACCGTTGCCGCAGAGAGTACCTGCACAGGGCGGTAATAAGGTTTCTAGGCAGCGCATCTGCGCGACTGCTCACTGCACTGCGTCATCTACGTTTTGTACTGCGTCAAGCCTGCGCGGCTTCCTATTCTTCATCAGGCTAACAAGTAAGTCGTACTATATTTTTCTTGAGTATATTCTGAAGTATGATGAGTAGTCTACTGTTAGTAGTAAGCTTTGCATCACTAGTTTATTGTATTTATCTCATCATAAAATTTAGAATTAAAATATTACCCACATTTGTAACAATAGATATACACAGTTTTGCTGTCAGCAACTCAATCCGACACAGCGCGACGTAGTGCGCCACTCAATCTAGTAGACCTGAATCTTTAGGTAAAATGTTCGTGCACATCGGACCCTTGGATGGACCGATATACAACTTTACCTATCAAGTGCAATACTTAATGATACGGATAATTCCTGCCCGTTGGAAGGCTAATCACGCGGCTACTTCATCGCCACTGCCAACATGCATGTAGCAGCGTAGGCTAATCACCCCATGTACATTTCACAACCTCACAGAATATCAGACATGGTGGCTCTTACAATTTACAGCCATTCAATACACGCATATATGCCAAAACACACGAATGAAATGGGCAAATTGCTACAGATTTCCTTCCAGAGGAGAAGATAGCACGCTTGTCTCGGCTGAGCTTTGTTCCTTCGATTGCTGTGGTATAGGTAGCTTCAGTTTCTTGTCACTCAGCATCCGAAGAATATCAGACATGGTGGGCCTTTGTGCCGGCTTGTCTTGAACACAGAGTAGTGCAATGTGAATGCATCTTTTCATCTCCTTCATTTCTGAAACATCAATGACATCACCTAACCGTGGATCGATACACTCGGTCAATTTTCTCGCATTCCATCTCTCCCATACCTGCAGGGAAAAAATGAGGGCGTTATAAAATTGAAATCTCTATAGAGTACGTATTATTTTTTTTAAATAAATCGCAATGCAATTCATTAAACTTATGCAATTGTGGCATTTATTTCACTAAACTTGCAAATTGCTTTCTTGCTCCTTAACTTGCATCCTTTGCACAATGCTCACTTATCGTTTCCTAGCAGATTTCGTTGAGTTAGCGTTTGGTAGGTGTGGGCCTCGTTCAGGAGTTAGAACCCAAATTTTGAAGAGGCACGAGCAGCTCAGCAAAATTTGCGACCAACTCATTGATGAGGCTCACACAACAAACGCCAGCTCAGCTAAATATATTAGGAAACAACAGAATTGAGCGCTAGTGCAAACGGGCGCAAGTTTATTAGAGGGGTCAAGAAAGTAATTTACAAGTTTAAGGAGCTAATTAGTGGCACAACCGCGAAGTTTAGCAACCTGCAGCGCAATTCACTATTTAAAATACAGTGATTTTGGAGAACATTATTTAAAATACAGTGATTTTGGGGAACTTTTATATGAGATAATGTGTAGTATCTTCTAAAAGGGCAGTAACAGAGGATGGTTGTTCAGACTTCACCACTTGTATATTGGTTTTACCAGGGACACGCAAACGCATGTGATCCAGAATGTTTACGTACCCACTCAATTAGGAAGTTGTAAGTAGAATGTTCCACCCAATTGGTCTTCTTTGCACTAATGATCTCAAGAAGCGTGACGCCAAAGCTATACACGTCGGTCTTGGCCGAGAAACGCCCTTGTTTCATATATTCTGGAGCAATATAACCCCTGAAAGAAGGTTTAGTGAGATAATAACCTTCTTCACAAGAATAAACGCAAATATTAGAGGGCTTCATGCCATAGTATAATCGAAATATGTGATGAGATCTTACATTGTGCCCTCTACGGTATCAGTTAGACCCTCATCCTCAGACCGAGGTAACATTCGAGAGATGCCAAAATCAGTAATCTTGGGAGTCCAGTCATCATCCAAGACGATATTGCTCGGTTTTAAATCTTTATGGACGATGCGTAGCCCGCAGTGCTTGTGTAGATAAAGTGCACCCTGGGCAATCCCTTCAACTATCCGGAAGCGTCTCCGCCAGGGCAGCACCAAGCGTGTCCCTTCAACAAATACGTACGATCGATGTTAATCACATCATTACCTAGAGGGTGAAACAACTTAACTGAAAAAATCGACACAAAAATGAAGTAAAAAGAGATTTTAGTTGGAACATGCCAAATATGCGTCCGTGCAAGCTTCCTCTCGACATGAATTCTTGAACCAAAAATATCTCTCGTTCAGTAGTGCAATATCCCAGAAGTTTCACTATATTTATATGCTGAAGCTTTGCGCCAAGAACTTCATTATCAAATTGTTCTTTATTTTTGATACTATATCGTTTGATGGCAACTTGAAGTCCACCACGCAATGTACCCTGAAAAGTGCACAAGAAAGTTCACGCTTCAAATGATCATCATATTATCTATATATCTATCTCTATACTAAATGGAGTCTCCTTACAAGCCCCCGCGTTAATTCTAGAGGACAAATGGCTAGAAATTACACACATTAATTGGAGAAAAAGAGGAAAGCTAGAAATTCTTATACTAGTAAGAGAGAGAGGAAAGTTAAAATTCCCGTATTAACTAGAGAAAAAGAAGAAAGCTAGAAATTCCCACATTAATAGGGAAAAAACAGCAACTGATTCTAAGTGTCCATATAGCCTGTGGGGAAGAGTTTATGCACGATACGTCAATTACATACCAAATCAAGAAATATATACTTGGGAGCTAGCTAGCCACTACTGCAACTCACACAGTACCAACATGTACTTACGTAGTTAAAGCCATGAAATATATACTTCAATCATAAGTCCGCTGTATGTTCAATTAGAATAGCTTTTGTACACTATGCTTGATTTGGCAACGCAAGCTAGGCTGTCCAAGATCATTAAAACAAGATTTAGGTCTAGAATTTTTTTGGGGAATTTTTCATGTTGATTTGGTGCCCAAACTAAAAGCGATTGCGCAAATGCTTCAGAAGGGCACTGTAGCCTAGCTAATTTCCCATAAAATTAAATTAAATTCACATGAGTATAATTAATTTTGTAATATATAAACCAAAATTTTGAAATTGTATTCAACTAGGAATTGTAATGAAATTCAGAATATTAATTCACTACTACAAAAAGTCTAATACTAGACGTCACATCATAGATGATTACCTAAAACCGTCAGTATTAAATACAATTACGGACGGTTTTAGTTTAGAGACTATCTATGTTATTGCCAGTACTAAAAATCGTTTGTGAAGAGACTACTACAAAAAAGGTCATCACAGACGGTTCAAAAACGTCATCCCAGACGGTTTTGTGAACCGTCTGAATTTATGGGTAAGTAATAATACGAGATCATCACAGACGGCTTTCGAACCGTCTGTGGTGCAAATATCACACATGGTTTTTAGTTAAGAACCGTCTGTGATATGTAAATATCACAGATGGTTCTTAACTAAACACCGTCTATGATATTTATAAATGATAGACGATTCTTAACTAAAAATCGTCTGTGATATTCTCTTCTACTCCTAAATCTATTTCTATTTATTGGCTAGCCTCAGAAAATGCTAGCCATGCCCTCTGAAACAAGCTAATAAACATGTACATGTATACATACAATTCACATCTCAATGCATTTCACAAACATGAAACATCCAATTCACATCTCAATTCATTTCACAAACATAAAACATGCAATTCACATCGCACTTCATTTCACAAACATAAAACATCCAATTCACATCGCACTTCATTTCATAAACATAAAACATCCATTAACAAATACAGAATTACAAAAGATCTAAATTGCATTTGCACTTAGATGGTAACATTACATTTTTTATTGCTTTATCAATCCGGAATCAAGATCTCGCGAAAGGAATAGATCCATAATCAACCAACTTGTCAGGCAGTACAAGCAATACTTGGATAATGCATGATTGCCATTCAAGTATTGCTTGTGCAGCCGACAAGTTCATTGATTATGGATATGTTCCTTCATGAGACCTTGATTCCAGAGTGATAAGAGCAATAAAAAATCATGGTGCGCAGTGGAACTCTCCTTGTGACTTTATGACTGCAGCCACCAAAAAGTACGCCAACTCTCCTCGAATTCTTGAAAGGTTAGACTGTTTCAATGCAGTTCCATATGGTGGCAAACATAGAAACCACATGTGTTGCTCGCGGCCGGTGGCATCAGAAAAATGTGTATCAAGTTCACTGAACCAGATACACTCGAGTGTGTCACTTGCTTCATGCCCTTTGAAGGTCTATGTGGTATATATAATTACTACAAGGTCTCTAAACAAAGTTCTATGAAGCAAATGACACAAATTAGTGTATCAGGTTAATGTAACTGGATACACTCGAGTGTGTCACTTGCTTCATGCCCTTTGAAGGTCTATGTGGCATATATAATTACTACAAGGTCTCTAAACAAAGTTCTATGAAGCAAATGACACAAACTAGTGTATCAGGTTAATGTAACCAGATACACTCGAGTGTGTCACTTGCTTTATGTCCTTTGAAGGTCTATGTGGCATATATAATTATTACAAGATCTCTAAACAAAGTTCTATGAAGCAAATGACACAAACTAGTGTATCAGGTTAATGTAACCGGATACACTCGAGTGTGTCACTTGCTTCATGCCCTTTGAAGGTCTATGTGGCATATATAATTGCTACAAGGTCTCTAAACAAAGTTCTATGAACAAATGACACAAACTGGTGTATCAAGTTAATGTAACCGGATACACTGGAGTCCCCAAACAAAGTTCTATGAAGGTCTATGTGGCATATATTATTACTACTACATCACTTTTTTCTATCTAAGAGTTCATCGTGCTCCTGCTGACAGAACATCATTGTGAAGAATAGCAAGCAACATCAGCTATCGTCATGAGGATATGATAACATAAAGGCCAGACAAGGGTACCTTAGTGCTTATGCGTAGGGCAGGCGTGGCCGGAGGCGAGGGCTCGGGGAGGCGGCCGGTGAGGTCTCGGGGAGGCGACCGGAGGCGAGGGCTCGGGAGGCGGCTCGGGAGGCGGTCGGCGAGGGCTCGGGAGGCGGCGAGGGCTCGAGGAGGCGGCGGGGACGAGACAGATCGGGATTTAGATGTAGAATATAACTGCAGCATACGAGGAAACCCTAGCCAAGGTATTTATAGAGAGGCTTATTACAGACGATTCTACACTTGGAACCTTCTGTGATATTTATTATCACAGACGGTTCTAAGTGTAGAACCGTCTGTGATAATAAATATCACAGACGGTTCTAAGTTTAGAACCGTCTGTGATAATTATATCACAGACGGTTTTTACTTATGAACCGTCTGTGTTAATGCGGAGTTAGAACGTATCCCTCGTGTTTCCTCTAACGTATCTCGATCGTTATACGAAGCATCTATATAATTAATGTTTGGTATACGAACCGTCTATATCATTAATGTTTGGTATACGAACCGTCTATATCATTAATGTTTGGTATACGAACCGTCTGTGCTAAAGGTTAAATATGCGTGCCTAATCTAGTTCTTCTACGTACGTACGTACTGTCCTCTAGCTACTCATCTTCTTCTAGAATTCTCAACGTACGTACAATATGGATTCTACTGTTCTTGTTATCATCTCCTTCCTCTCATCTGTTCATCAAGAGTTGTTCAGCCGGAACCTTACATAGGCGGCCAGCAATTTACATCTAGAGCAGCTTCTCCGCATACGCCCTGCTCTCCTTCCCCAACTTTCTTGCATCCGTCAGCTCGACCTGATCATCCGCCGTCGACGGAGGCGTCTCGCTGCCGCTCAAGAAAGGGAAACAGCCCTCACCCTAGTTCTTCTACACAATGTGCACAAAGCGGGAGAAGCAATTGTGGCATTGGAGAGAATGATAGATAGCATTGCCGATCAAGCAGAAACGACAGATTTTGAGGAATCTTATAATGCTATCCTCTACGAGATTATGGGCTATGCTACTGATCATTTGCCCATGCTGGAGGAGGAAGTGCTGAGGACAAGGACAATGTTAACGGCGTTCGAGAACTCAGCGGCTGATCCTCCAAGTCCCAAAGTCGAAGAAGAAGCGTACGAAGCCCAGAAATTAGAATCTGGGAATCTCTTTATCTCTCCGACTTTTGTAATAAATTTGCCTCGAATTGAAATTAATAAATATGCCTTTAATTTGTGATCTCCTGTCTCTGTAGTTAAGTTATATTATCACAAACGGCTTTGTATTACAAACTGTCTGTGATAATTACAGATTATCACGACGGTTTTTAATACAGACCGTCTGTGATACTAAAGTATCACAGACGGTTCATCGGTAACAACCGTCTGTGATACTCGTTTTCTCCGACCCCACCAACACAGACGGTGTCCAAATTAAAACCGTCTGTGTTAGTGTCGGTCACAGACGGTTTTGTCAAAGTGTCTGTGATTGGCCGTCTAGTATTAGCCTTTCTGTAGTAGTATCACAGACGGTTTATAGTGAAAACCGTCTGTGATACTTCACAAATAGTTTGCACTAAAAACTGTCTATCAAATACATCATATATCACAGATGATTTCTACTAAAAAATATTTATGATAGTCTACTATTACAGACTGTTACAAATTAATAACTGTCTGTGATAGACTACATCACAGACAGTTCGAAAGTCATTTGTGATAACCTCATATCTTACTGACCTACAAACTCAGACGGCTCACGAAACCGTCTGTGATAACGTTTTTAAACCGGCTGTGATGACCTTTTTCTACAGCAGTGATTCCAAATTCTTAAATATACTTAATTTTCATAAACAATATTAAAATTGAAAAAAAATCGAACGTATGTAAAACTAGATCTGCATTATATTAATCGAATTTGGTGCATTGGAAGTGCTTCGTTCAAACGGAATGAAATCAAATTTGATTCATTCGAAGTAACAAAATTGATGGCTCTTATAATTGTCTTCTACAAATGCAATAGGAAGTCAAATTTAGCGAATTAAGCAAGCATCCATAGGCACTATACCTTGTAAACAGTGGTAAAGCCACCTTCTCCAATAGGACGTAAGAATTCGTTCGTAGCATGTTTCAACTGAGAGAAAGTAAAAATTGTAAACCCTGTGATAAAAGAAAATTAGAAGTCCGAGACTTGAGATTCACAAGTCGGTCCTTCTGTAACCATAAACTCTATAGATCTATTATCTTTTTTCAAAAGAAAAAGATAAAAATAAATTCGAGATTCATTGTAAGTGGCTAGAAACACTGCTTATTTTAGCGAGTCTAGAATATAACATTGAAGACTAATCAGATCAGATATATATAAGAACTATTGTAATTATACAAGAAATGTAATTATATTTTCAGTCATAATCAATATAGTGTATTAATGGTTGAAGTGTCACTTTGAAGACCATGTGAATGTCCAATATGACTTATATTTGGAATAAGAGGAAGTATTGATAAGGACAATGGATTAACGAAACCATTATTCTCTCTCACTAGCATGGAGATTAATGCATGCATGCTCGCACGCCTCGAAGTCTTGGTTAAAAACACTGCATTAAAGATCTTAGAAACAGGTCACACTGCATGCTTGGATATCTTGGAAACAACAAAACTATCCCAATCCCGCGATGTTTGTTACGAGAGGTAAAACAGGAAAAATTGCGATACATTAAACTTATGGTTCCAATAATAGACTTATATTACGTTCCTGACCATGGACACAAAATATAATATGCAATATTAAAATTGGTCATTTGGTACAGTGATGTGCAGCTACGCTGAATGTTTGACGGTAGAATATAGTAGGATTTTTTTCCTTTTCAGAAAGTTCGAGAGAGTGACTATACATGGTAACGACGCAGGCGGCATGTCTGGATTTCTAGAAGGCTCTGCGACCGCTGGAGCTCGTTTTGTTTCATCACTCGCACCAAGCCTGTCATTAATGCCACATGCGAAAAGCGGGTGTATAATATTTATCCAAACACTTCATTCGCGATCATTCATACAATAAAATTATTCATACCAAATTAAAAAAATGGAACTATTATAACAACGTATAGGATCGATCCTACTTTTAAAGGATGATTGAATACTCCATAGACTACCCATACTTTCTCAAGCGCATGGGCAGTAGAATTATGCGTTGACTGCTGTACGCTCGTATTGAGACTCAAGGTTTCCAGCGAACAGTAAGAGGATCCAATGTTTACCTGCCTATATTTATCTTATCTCAGCAGAATAGTCCAACCGTAGTACAGCCAAGTGGTATCGTTTGGCAGCCACAATTATAGATTCACACCAACTATAGATTCGGTAGATTATTTGTGTGATCTTTCATAATATTTTTTTGGGGTTTAAATCTGCGACTTGTGTTAAATTGTCACCTACCCTAAAAGAGTCTGGTATTACCAAAATAGATGTTATTAGTAAAGACTATCCGACGTACCTGGCATCATGCTGTGGACTGCTGTACGAACTCACGACCTCTTCCACATCCTCCTGATATAACAAAGCGAGTCCAACCTGTTCTGCATCCTGAAATTACATGGAGAAACTAAGAACCAGAAACGATGTGGACCCTAGTGGCGGAATTAAGATTTGACTACCCCTCGGGCTAAACTCTAACAATATAAAACTAACGTCAATTCATGTTCATATCACGGCATAACAAAAGTAGGTTCTAAATACTTAGGTTTAGATCAAAGACATATGTTTTGCTGTTCGTAAACTAATACAGGAAGCGTAACAAAGCCAAGCTTTAAAAGGCCACATAAAAGTCACCTGCAACTATTGATGTTATAAAAGTATGTTTAGCACTCTAGGCTCTAACTTAATCATCCTATCGAAAATGATATATAGCACACTATGGGCTAAATTTCTAGCAAAGTTTTAGCAAACTGGAGACAACATCATATTGATATATAAGTAAAGACATGAAAAAGTCTGACATTGATAAAAGACAAAAGCAATTACCTCGTTTTTCTGCATTTCCATTATCTCTACCTGCACGATGAAGACAATGAAAAAAGATCAGGACTCTGAATAGAATAGCTCACTAGAAACAGAGGTTATACTTAAAGCAAGTCATAGTGAATGCTTCAATGAAGTTCTCTGATGCCATCACCATGGACAAAATTAGCAAAGCAGATAACAGTGGGGTCTACAACCCAAAACTATCCACTTCAGTGCTACTTCAGTACATTCTATCTTCATGTTAAATGTGCTACTTCAGTACATTCTATCTTCATGTTAAATATGCTACGGCTTCGACCATGGTCATTACGACCACGGCCGCTACGACCATGTTCACTCGACCACGTACCGTTCACGAATAACGATGGTCGTGAGCGTCCATGTTCAAAGTGAATGTGGTCATAGCGGCCATGGTTGTAGCGGCCGTGGTCGTAACAGCCATGGTCGAAATCGTAGTGATCATGGTCAAAGTTTCTAACACTTCCGTGGCCTCGTCACTGACCTCACACTCCGCATGCTCACTGTCGCCGGCCTATACATGAGCGAGGTGGACGCAGGCATTTTCAGCGACTTCTTCGGCGAGTTGCTCCAGCATCGGTGGCGGTGGCGGTGAGGCGGCACTGTGTCACTATGGTCGGAGCAAGAAAAAGGAAGGAAAGAGAAGGAGGGAGGAGGAAGATAAGGGCAAAATTGTCAAAAGGGCAAATGATCAATGGTTCGATGAAAGATGGGGCAAATCATCAATTAAAATTAACTATGGGGCAAATGAGTCGTTGGCAAACAAAGAAGGGCAAATCACCAAATCTCTTGAATTGTGGTGAAGGACCGAAATGGCAACAGAGGGGGGGTGAATGGTGCCTTTAAACGCTCTCTAAAAATTCAACTCGATCTTTTCTCCAATAGCTAAAGAGCTGTGAAGAAGAAGATTAGTTGTTTACTGGAAAACTCAAAGAGAACAGAGAGTTTCTCCGCTGTGGTCGTAAAGACCAGAGAAGAACAGAGTTGTGGTCGACCAGTCGAGACCACCCGAGAAAACAGAAGCAGACGGAAAACAGCCGTGG